>APFE031724933.1:101112-134062 GCA_000404065.3 Pinus taeda
AGCAGACCACCTTTAAAGGTTTTCCTAGAGATTTAGATCTCCCTCTAGATTTAGATCTCCCACTCGATGACTTATTTTTGTTTCTGTTTTGGGACCGTCCTTGTATAGACAAGGCATCACCATTCTGGCTCTCCATATTTTTCCGTCTCATCTCCTGCGTTAGCAAGAATGAGACTATTTCATCAAACTACAAGGCAGTTGCATTGCTATCTATTGCAATAACCAGACTATCCCACGAATCTGGTAGAGAACAAAACAAACTGATGCACTTATCCTCATCTGAGATTTTAATATCAACAAATGCTAACTGACTTACCACCGTATTAAATGCGTTCAGATGCTCTATCACCGAGTCTCCATCTTTCATCCTCAGGTTATACAGCTTTTTCCACAGGAACAGTTTATTCACCAGAGACTTAGATTGGTACAAAGTCCCTAACTTTTCACACAAAGCCTTCGTCGTAGCTTCCCCTGATACATTCAGCAATACTAAATCTGAGACACACAATTATATTGTGCTCTTTGCCTTCTGATCCAACTTCTTCCATTCTTCATCGGACACTCCCGTTGGTTTACTACTCGAATCTACCGTGATCCACTGATCTTTATCCACCAACAAATTCTCCATCTTGAATTTCCACAACTCAAAACTCTGACCATTAAATTTCTCGATTTCTATCTTTCCACTATTCACCATCTTCTTTCACCACCAGAATCAATCTCGCAGATCTCCCACTAAACAGGTTCTACCATAGGCTCGAGAAAAACCCCTAAGCAACAAAGGCATCCCCTTGAAGCCAAAACAACTCTGATACCAAATGTAGGTTTTAACCCCATACAGAAATTACCTGCATATGAATTCTAAAACACAAAAAATAAATAATGCGAGAGCATAACACACAAAACACATATAAATAGCGATTTCCCCCTGGATCCCAAAAATGGGACTACTAGCTTGATTTTTCATTATGTTCCTTTGAATGTTATAATACATATTTATACATGCTGAAGAATCCAATACCATGGACTGAAAAGCATCGCATCCAAAACCATGGACCAAAAACCATCATGTCCAAAAACATGTGTGAAAATCATGCACAAAACCATAGGTGGGTCCACCCAACCTAACATAGGGTCCAAAACCTAACATAGGTGGGTCCACCCATAAAGTGGGGTTACGAGTCCCCTCTCAAACCCCTTATGACCTCCCCCCCATCTAAACCCCAGGTAACTACATGGGCTAGTCATGGAAAGAATATAACACAACCCAACAAGTTTGGCTAACCAAAGTCTGAGAACCAATCGATCATTGGGTTCAAGGAAATAGCAATGCTGCCTAGTGAAATCCTGTGGGATCTGGACCAAAGATTAAAGAGTACTATTTGCAAAGCTTAAATGATGTTTATCGATAGACAACATTGCACGTGGTTTGTGGCATCATTAACATACCCATATAAGGATGACTCTGTCACAACAGAAGATCTCAACCCAAGCTGAGGCACTAGAGACAACTATGAGGTTATACGTGACCCCGATTCTAGACCCAGGGTTGGGAGTTCAGAAACTCCACGAGCAACTTCAGAACTTAAGTTTGGAAGTACAAAGCTTGAAGCAAGGAAGAATGCCTCGATAAGGGTACAGCCAGAGGCATGGTGTATTAAATGTAAATCCTATGCACACAACAAAAACCATTGCCCAGTCTTTGCGAACTATCTAGCGAGAGGAGGTCTGATGCCATTAAAAGTGGAAGTCTAGACAGGACAAAATGCCATGCCTACACTCTACTGTGCGATTTGCCAGGTGGGAGGGAAACATGTAACAGATAACTGCCATCTATTACAGAAGTATACCCAGACCTTACAACAATTATATTGCAATTTTTGTCGATCAGTAGGACACGATGAGCGAACGTGTTGAAGTTACGACTTAATGATGGAAAGGACCCCAACCTATACGGTACAGTTTGAAACATGGGGAAGATTTCAAGGATGAATTTGGGGAAGAGGATGGGGACTCAGCCGAGGTCGCAGAGAGATAACTTGTTATAATTGTGGTGAACAAGGACACTATGCTTGCGAGTGCACTAACCCAACTAGGATCTCATGTCCTTATTGTGAACAGTTCGATCATGAATTGGTAGATTGTCCAACCTTGCTTGCCCAATTAAACGCAAAAGGGGTGCTTCAAAATTCGCCAACCTAGATTGTCCAGATGATGCATGCAGAACCATGCGAAGAGGACACTAGTATAAATATGGTGCGAAGGAACGGCGCAACGGAAGGAGGGAACACAGGAGGGGAGTGAGGCGACCCGCCTATGGGGAACCGTATTGTTGAACTAAAGCAAGGAAGGGCAGGGCTAAACGAAGATCAGTTGATCTTCGCGAAAGCTGCTACCTTAGGTGAGAAGGACTAAATGGAAGCCAAAATGGACCCCTACATGATCACCTCCTTTCTTGATGCATGCATGAAATTCCTGCGAAATCGGAACACTTTCTAAGGGCTACAGGAGTTGATTACCAAGAGCGCCAAATTTAGCAAACCCTAGGTGGTCCGGAGGATAGGATGACATGCTCTATGCACTGGACAAGAAATGAGAATGACGGCACAAATAGGAGATTATGAGATGGATCAAGTTATCCTGGATTTAGGCTCGGATGCAAATATACTACCTAAGAAAACTTGGCAGCGTATAGACAAGCCCGTACTACAATGGTCCCCGATTCAACTACGAATAGCTAACCGACAAAAAATCTTACCAATGAGCCGATTGCAAGGGGTGACAATAGATATCGATGGTGTAATGACCTAGACCAACTTCGAGGTCATAGAGCTTATTGATGATAGAAATCCTTACCCTGCTTTACTCGGGATTGCTTGGGCCATCAACATGAAAGGAATCATCAACTTGAAAAGGTGCATAATGACTTTTGAAATGAAGTCACTTCGTGTAGTAGTTCTGCTGGACCCAACAGAAAGGGAGCGCTACACAGAATCCATATTGGATGAGGAAAATAATGATGAACTGGATTGCATTTATCAGATAATGCCGCAGAACCCTAGTCAGATGCATTACAATGACAATAGAAGAACCTCATGGGAATGTGAGAGTATCTGCACTATCGATTCTGAGGAGGAAATGGAGCGCTGGTAGAATCGATTGCAGAGAGTTACAACACTAAACTATAATAGGGTGACACAATTGGCACGATGTGAAGAAAGACACCACCCGAAAGAGAAGGACATGACCATTGAAGACCAGCTCACATGTGTAGTACAAGAACCACTCAGTGCATTGACAAACATGGCACACACATCGATAGAAGGACTGGGGAAGCTCAGGTACACGAGAAAGTTTCGACTCTGAATTGGAAGATATGCACGACGGTTAAGTTGGCACAAAACGATAGAACGAAGAATACGGGTGTATGGCGGACTACCAACACCTCAAACAAACTAGAGTGGACCACAAGATCATCAAGCTAGAGGGAACCTCCCCCATACAGCCCAATCAGACACTATAGGCATAGCTTCTCCCACTAGAGATGGCATCCACGATACAGTTCAAGAATTGTGGGCTGCCATTCAACGTGCAAAACAACGACTTGATGAGTTGGAACAAACTGAGGCTCAAATCCATGACCACAGTATGAAGTTGGACAAAGCCATTTAGAAACTTCAATTAGAAGTGGCCGCCCTAGATGATGAAAAGGAATGGCCTAAGGAAACCAACATGGCTGGCTTTCCTACCTTGATATAGCTACACTAGAAGCCACAAGGGCGCGCACACCATAATTTCGTGATAGAAGTAGGAGGAAATTTAAGGTGCATACAACCTAGGTCAGTGAGGCTCTGGGGGACCCGCGGGAAGGGTTTTCCCTTCTAACTATCTGTCGAGGGCTCAGTACCAGCACCCCAAGAAGTTGGAAGAGGGTGCATGACTATAAAATAGGCTGTTGTACAATGGTGCGATATGACCACCACCCCCTGCAGAAACCACATTTGTGACCTTGGGGATTCATGGTTGCAAAGGAAAGATGGAAAGTAACCATTGAAGATATTGGTCATGATGTGATGGCGCATTTAAAGCACCATGAAGCGGGTGGCAGGCCAGTAAGGAAAAATCATAACCACGCAAGTCACATTTATGAGCTACCACAAAAACAAGCTGTCGGTTTCCAAGTTCAATCGATATATAAACAAAGTAAAGGTCACACCACCACGTTGTATTGTCTACCAAGAGAATGGGTCTGTATTGCCTACATCATGAGCACCGAGGAAGTTGAAAACAGTTCATGGTTTCAGGCAGTGTCGCGGCATTACAAAGATGTCATCTTGAAAGATCCCACACTCTGCAGGTTGGAAGCAGAGGCCCAGGAACTTTAGCACACCTATGATCAGCTCTAGGGAACCACACAGATCATTGCTATCCCACAACAATTGGCTAAGATGAGGGAGGTGCAGGACATGAAAATCCAAGCCAAAGCCACGAGATAGAAGGAAGGTATGGTGAAAGCTCGTATCTAGCCATGGTTGGATGAGGCATTTGCAGTTTCAACCACCATATAGCATAAGGTAGCACACATGAAGGTTGAATGTGCTAGGATGGAGACGGCCGAGATAGGGGAAGAAATATCGGCACCACAGGTGGATTGGATGCAGCGCATGACGGAACAATTTACTACTAGTACCAGCGACACACTAAAGTTGTTGATTGACCTCTGTGCAAAGATGTACGCATCAACTCAGTGACTCGGGACGAGTCATGATGATTGTGTTGGGGGACTGTTGGGTAGTGGAAGCCCCACAGAACAAGTATGGGGTGCAAAGCCCAGAATTTTGGGTAATATTAGGGTAAAAGACTCCACAGAAAGCATGGAGCACGAGCTATAGTAGGTTGAGTCAAAGGGTAGATCTCCTGAAAATAATGTAATGAAATAGTAATAAAGTCGACCTGTGGTGGGATTGCGGGCCAAGGAAAGGTATAAATAGAGTGAGCCTCTATGAGGGAAAGGCAAAAAGCTTTTCGTTTTTGGTCTAAATATGTAATGGATGAATAGTCTGAGAGTAGTTGTAAATCTGAGTCAAGGGAGTATGGTAGAAGGAAGAGGCTCTGTAGCTGTGTGCATAGAGGCATGGAAAATCTATAACTATGTGCGCAGACCCCTGCAGCTGAGTGCGTAGGGTGGATTTGGATGTATTGTTAAAAATTGATAATAAAGATAATTTTCTTTTGAGTTCTGTGTTGATTGCGACTTTACTCTTTTATGATAAATGAGCTATTGTGATTTCTATATTTGCTATGGTTGAATACGTGTGAAATGGGTTAATCTTGATGTGCAAAGTAGCCAAAAGTAACAAATGTTTGCTTAAAGACCATTTTAACTAGATCAAACCAGTAATAAGTGATTCAATCTGTAATAAGTGCGATAAGGGTATTATGATTTGTGTGAATCTGGCATAGCGCGAGGCTACATAATAGCGCACGAGACCCATCCCACATCCAAGACATCCCGAGGGTGTGGAAACTTGGTTCCAGCACCCTCCGCTGCTACCTCGCGTGAGACCTCAGTCTGCGATTCGTGGGCTGTTGCCGAAAGGTCCGGTAGCTATGGGATTTATTTGGCTAAATAATTCTTCTAAAACTAGGTCAAGCCCATATAAGCCAACATTATTATACAATCTCTAAGTAAAGTGGACTGATTTCACAAATTTTCCTCCAAACGCTTTTATCAAAATTTATTGTTCATGTGCTTCAGTATCTCCTCTCCATTACTTGGTTTATTTTTTTTTGTGCATCCACAACTTGTCTCAATGTGTTCATTGACATGTCTACTTTAGTGGGAAATTTTTGTTATGCTATCACTTATAACATGTCCTTTAATTGTATTGAAAGTTAAATGCCATGCATTTTACTATTTAAAATTAATATGCGTTCATTATTATCTGAGTGTGTTGCCAAATTCTAAGATGATTTCATTACGAAACACTTCTTTGAAACATGATTTTTGAAAGCTAATGAAAATCATTTTTTATTCTAAGAGTTGCACCTTGTGACATTTTTGAAAAAAATTGAGATTGTGAAATATGTTTTGAAACCACACTGGTATTCTAACAACCATCACAAAGATACTAAATATGTTTTCAAACGACATTAGTAATATGAAAACTATCAAGCCGATACTCATGATGTTATTTACCGCTTTGTTTATGCTCATATGCTTTATAATATAATTTTGTCAAAATATATTATGTTTAATATATGCTTGTTTTGTTGTTTACAAAAAGGGAGGATTTCAGTTACTTATAATGTCAGATAGGAAAATTTCAGAGTTGTAGGTTATTCGTTTCCATAGTGTGACAGATTGACAGTGTTGCCTCTCATGTTATTTCACAGAGATGCATTTTTTAATTCGACATGATATGTAAGATCAATTTTTTTACTAATCTATTGTCCAGAACTTATTGATATTTATATATTTTGACCTGCAGGAAAACATTGTAATGTGGGCAACATTTATATGAGGAGATTTTCCATAGTCGGTGCTGCTCACCCTGCCTTCTAGCCATTTTCGATGATCTTTCTTATGCACGTGGCAAGATGACAATAATTCCCCACAACCTTGTGAAACACCTACTCCTTATTGCTTGCATCCCTGCTCATTTCCTCAGCCGTTTGGTCATCTTTCTACCCACATTGGCCATCACAGAGGCAATTGTGATCATCCTACTACCAACAATTGACACCCTATCCTTAAACTTTGTATCTTTTAGATGTTAAGTCCCCCATTTATACTAGTCACAACAAAAAATTTTAGGCACCATAGAACCTCTGTCATACACTAAAATGGAATGAAGATTCCATAGCATGGATAAGTTGGCATCAAAATCTCCCTATATTAGTTCATGGTGGTTGGAAATAAACTATGAATCTCAAGCATTGGTTTCATGACAATTTCTACAACATCATCCTGAAAAGCACTAGGTGATGTAGGAAATGAAGTGTTGACCACATCCGGAGCCAAAAGGGTTCCTACCTTGACATGATGCAGCTTATATCTAAGTAGAGCTCGCCTCATCCTTAGAATAGTGAGTACTAGTTGGTATTATTTTTGGTAGTTTTACTTTGATAAAATTTGATTTCCCACCTTCTATATTGATCATCATTGCAAGATAGAAGTAAACGACATTATTCCTCACCCATTTTTCTACAAATCACTTTCTAGCCAACACATTAGCAATGTCTTCATTCTTAACCATGATAGAGACCTTAATACTGATGAAATAGAGGGCCTTTAGGATTTCTGGATTAGTATCATGGATAAGATTATTGCATTCACTCTATATGCCAATTCCTTTAGTGCAGTCTTATTGATATCCCATATAAGTCCAAACTATGAATTATATGCAATCTTCTTTCATCAATGCTACTCTTCTCTATGCTACCACATCAGAAACATTGGGAAGTAAGAGAATGCTTTGTTTTTTTTTCTTTCATTAAAATTATGGAATTCTTTGTGGAATTTTCATTGAAGAGATTTCAAGGAATTTGAATGGATATTTATAAAATGAGACCTAACCTTGATCATGGTCCAGTTCCATGTGTTGGATTGAAGGCATCCATTTTAATGAATGGGCATACCCTTATAGCATGGTAGGGCCATTTTCCGACTCTGTGGGTGTCTAACTATAAATCTCCATGAGGCAAAATAGAGGTGGATCCATTAGAGAAAACCCACTTTTCTCTTGCCCAGTAATCAAGCTACAATGAGTATGATTCAAGATATCATAGTGTGAAAGGATTTAAGAACATTTATTTGAGAAGCATAAGGGTTTGTTGTTGTAAAATGTTGACGCCATAATTACATATCAAGATATACTCCCTAAAATGACACACAACTTTAATACAACGAGTCAAATTGGCAGTCGACTATAAGGGCTTGGAATCCAGAATTTCTAGATAAAAAATATTGATAGAATGACATATGCTAGCGGAAAAATATATTGTTGGATTTCTCTATTTATCAATTCTATATCTGGTTTCATGAGTATTAATACCAGGACTTATGAAACTTTTTGGGCAACAGATGTTATGAAGAGAACCATGCATTGTTACTGAGTATTTTTTTTGTTTACTTTCTTGGAAGTACTTATTCCAACTGTTGAAAATATTTTCACATGCATCTTTTGAAACTTCAAATGTTGTAGGAAAGGATTGGTATACATGAGATTGAAGGATAAATTTGTTCCATGACTGTTTTAACTATTAGTATCATACATGCTTTATTAGTACCATTATAATGGTTACCAAGTTTTCCATGCACAACATTGCATTGCACTAGGTAAGGAATGTGATGTTAGAGGGTAAAGAAATGTCAAAGGTAGAAGTCATTTCACATTGCACACATTATGGCTCACAACACCTTGATTTGTAAGGTTCCATATGCCAGTGAAATTCTTTTTTTCCATCTTAACCGTGATATTTAGTTTTATTGAGTTTTTATTACTTCTTGTCTCTTGTTGGTTCTTAGGTCCATCGAATATTTCGAATAATCAGATGAAGAGTTGAATGGATCCTGTGCCAACCTGGTGAAATATATTTGAAAATTATCTTCCTTGTGAACAACATTGGTGTAAAAATAATTTTCACAATGGGGAATCAGCTGCTTGTTCTATTTTTTTTAATCAGATATGTTGATGTGGGTCATCATCTCGGATAGTTCATTGTTGGATAACCATAGAGGAAAACGAGAGTGCAAAATCCAAATGTGAAAATATACGTGGGCAAAAGAAAAACTGTAATAAGCACAAATGCAATGAAACATGTTTCCCTTAGGTAAATCAAGATTTGTTTGGTATGTTCTATACCTTTGAACACCCTCAGAATGTTGCAGGCTATGATGTAAGTTAGTGAAACTTTGTATTAAATATGTGGGAATTTTGGTAATTGTGTATGAGGGTTGAATATTTGATGGATGCAAAATTTTGTAATACAAGTAGTGATGGAAAAGAATGAATTTCAAGAATCTCATAATTCACTTGACGCGTGCACCGAGACTGAGACCATTGAGAAAGTTGTGTTCACTTTTCTGTGGTTGCAGCTATTTGGATAGAAGATTTATACTAGAAGGTTAATGCCCTTAATGAGAGGCATTAGAGTGATGCAAATCTTTGTAGTAAACTTAAGGTATGTGTATGAAAAAATTTAGGTTATTATACAATCTCTAAGTAAAGTGGATTGATTTCACAAATTTTCCTCCAAACGCTTTTATGAAATTTATTGTTCACGTGCTTCAATATCTCCTCTTTGTTACTCGATTTATTGCATGTTTTTTTCTTCCACATCTTGTCTCAATCTGTTCATTAACATCTCTACTCTAGTTGGGAATTCTTGTTAAGTTATCACTTATAACTACTTCTGCAATTATTTTGAAAGTTAAACTCGATGGATTTTACTATTTAAAATTTATAAGCGTTCATTATTAGTCCCTGCCTGGGACTATTAGCGATCGATCGATGGTTGACCGAGCATTAGTTCATAGTTTGACCATTTTATTTTCAGTGTTTTGGCATTTTAACCTAACTTTAATGTTCAGAATTTTGATTCAACAAACTTTTAACCAAAGTTTTGGTTCGGAAATTAATTGGGGTCTTATTGCAGCCTTCACGTTGTTCGATGCAAAGTAAGGTTGATATGCTAACATTTTAAACACAACTTAGTTTGTCCTAAGTTTTTGTATTGTTCTGGGTGTCCTGCATGCAAGACAGATGTTTGCATATGGGTGGAGAATTCTCTTTTAATGGATGTTTGCTGGGTCTTCCACAAAGCGCTTCAGATTTTGAACCCACGTTTGCACTGTTTCTTGCTCGCAAGGTCTCTCTTCCTTGCACCCTAGTGTACATTGTAGCTCAATGCCTGGGTGCCCTCTGCGGAACTGCCCTTGTGAGGGGGATAAGGGTGCCACCACCACCACCTCCACCACCACCAGCAACCCAAGGAGCAAGTAGAAATGCAGAAAAATTATCTCTGGCTACAGTCCCATTTACATATGCATCGAATGCAACCGCAGAGCTAGTAATGGAAAGAATTTTATCACAATCTGTAAGTTTCTCTTGATCTTTTGTACTGTTGCTTATGGTCTGTACATTAAGCTTTGTTTTTCTTGAACGTTTGTGTAACTCTGGTGCAAGATCTGTCATTGTCCTTGTAATTTAGATTGTTTTTAATCAAAGAACGAGTATTTGGTAAGAGCATTTATTTACGCTCAGTCAGCGGAAATAGAAACCCCTCTATGTCAAACAAACTAATCAGTTTAATACCAGACTACAAGCCAATACTCTTAGCAAATGCTAGCTTCAAGCAGTAATGTGGATCTAGGCAGGTTGCTTCTGTTTTTCTGTGGCAATCGGATTTGTCTATTCATTAGCACAGCCAGATGTTTCGGATGTTTGCTTGTTTGATGCATAACGAATTGTATAAGCTCCTTCTGATGTAATGTTTTAGCGATTCTCAATATACACAATTTATCAATCAAAAATGTTAAGGTATATATGTAGTGAAACTACCTGGTAAGGTATGCTGTCTGCTAGTGGTCTAGTGTTTATTGTTGTGTCAAACGAGGTTCTGATAGAATGCTCCATGTGGTGGTTGCATTGCGGAGTGATTGGTATAGATTATAAATATTGGCAGTTGTAGATTGAAATTGCCTTCGATTGAATGAAAATTATTAGAACTACAACCTTTTTGGTTGTCACCCGATAATCCTGTTACTTAGCTGTGGAATCTGAACCATTAATTGTCTTTTAATTCACACGAGTGTATTCTAGACCCTTTATCCTTAAAACCTAAAGATAAATAAGTAATTTAGCCATTGTTGGTATTCCGTGCTGGTTCTGTCAAAAAAATTAAGGCGATGTCTCGAAACTATAATGAGGACAAAATAAGACTATAATGGCCGCAGGGTGCCAAGCATGTATGCTAATTACTGCTCAAGTCACTGTTCCGTGTTAGCAGGTGCTTGTTGCATTATCTGTTTATCCTGCCACTTCCGCAGCGCAACACCTATGTAGAGTGCACGGATATCTGCAATCTTTCTCAAAGCTCTTTACTGCTTGCATAAGGTTATACTGTCTTTAAGGGGTTTTTCATTATTTCTGACATAACATGTGTCTTTATTCTTTTCAGAGGATATAATAGTGTAAATCAGAAGATGCAAGGGCATCTTCACACCCTTAAGAATAAGTGGGAAAGTTGAATAGAAATATATAATTTATTTGAATGATGGTAAAAAATCATAAAAGGGAGTAACATATTTACAGTTCTTGTGTGGGGATAGTAATTTGGATCCAAGTAGGCTTCAATCGTATCCTTACTTTGCAGTCAGATTTCTTGTATTTGATGGGCTTAATGACGTTCTCTGTGGATTAATTTGTCTGATTGATATGTACCTTGCATGCTTCAGCTGCTTTGATGTTTGAAATGATATCAATATAGATTTAGGGTTAAATTGACTTTAAATACAACTAACCTTACAAGTCTGATCTACATTTTTACTCGACTATGGAGTTTGAAGTATTAATTGTTGCCTTTATTGTTGCGTTTAGATTCCAGAGATCCTTTCTAGGTTTCTGTCAGAGCCTTTGATGTCAAGATTGTCATTATCTTTTGTATAGCTGTTTCTTCGAATCTCATGAATTAATTTCCTTCAGAGGAACAATGCCATCTGACATCGAGAAAGAGTCTGCATAGCAGTGGTCCACTGAGTATCCGAAGTGCTGGCTCATTTAATGGGAGTCCTCCAGTTTCGCCAAGGGGATCTGATGATTTCAAGGTATGTTATTTTACTATGTTTTCTGGAGCAGATCATGAAACCTAATAAATCATGTTTCTTGAATGTATTCAACAATGAGTCTATGACCTCTGTGTTGCCACACCTAGACAGCAATTGTGCCAGAGAATTTTAGATATGTTATGTGGTTGACATTATCTTCTTCAAGCCTGGTTTACTGCAACAAGCTTTCAATTCTGATGTGTAGGTTTAGTTTCCTTATATGGTTCTTTGTTTCAATTTTTGTATTCTGCTACTGGGTACAGTTATGGTATTTACATTCAACTTCCTTTACAATCGTTCTGGTTCTTGTACATTTGAATGAAAAGTATAATAAATTTACAATGGAGAGCCTTACCTCTATCATTGCTTCAATCTTGGAACGCATTGGTGTTTTCATATGAGCATAATGAAGATATTTTACCCTTTTTATGAATGTTTGATCTCTTTATAAAAATGGCTGGAAGATAAAAATATAAGCTTTTGATTCGAAGACTAGCAGGCGTTAGATATTCGACATTCCAATGAAAGCCATGAAGGTTCTGCGTGTTGAATGGAGTAGCTGTTATCCACCACAATAGGTCAACTTTGCCATTAAACATAAGAACAACTTTGCTATTGGGATTCTTGAATGTTTTAATATTATTTTCACTATATGGGTCACATTCCAGCTTCATTCTGGGAGTTTAAAATTTATATAAAATTTCATTGAAACAGCTAATGTCAAGAATTTTTATCTGGACTGGCAGAGGGATTATTACAGTCCCCTTCTCTTTTTATAGTCATGCCACCTGTTGGGTAGCTCATCTAGAGTGTGCTATGGTACTAGGATACCTAGTGTTTGCTTGAAGACTCTAACCCTGCAAATTTTAATTTATTGGTAGTTCTACAAGGAAGATATCTCCACATTTTTGCATGCAGAATTGTGTGGAAATCTACAGGTATTTTAAGCATTATATCATGACATTACATTGATTTTTCCTGTATGTTTTTTTTTTTTTGTTATTTTGCCATGATCTCAAGGCTCAAACACAACCTGATTCATCCAAGTATGCATCTTCTCACTGCGGTTACAATTTTTTGTCATAGATGGTAGCTTCATCTTTTTATTACAGATGTCTCGGCGAGTTTGAACAGTTTATCAATCGCCTTTCCTGGTTGAAGAGTAAAAGCCTGTTAATTAGGCTCCCCACTGAGTGGGATAAACATTATGTCAAAGGCACCATTTTTGGGATCAGAGTTTCATGATGTTTTGATAGGTTTTTACATAAAAGTCACGTATTTTGGGTAATGGAATACAGTGAGATTTTACATTATCACAGTCTCACCATGTTTGGAAAAGTTTTGAGGTCAAGTTGCCTGACAAAAACCTGAAACGAGCAGATAAATATAAACCACGAAAGTTTTGCTTTACTGAATAGTAATACAAATTCTAACACCCATTACTTGGAGAACAGTAAAACCCCATTTAAAACCCTAAAAGAGTATAACTGATTCCTTTCCCCATTACAATTATGCAACCCCTAAAACCCATTCCTGTACCCCTGACCCATTACTTGGTTGAACTAGAAAAAGCTCATTAGTTCGTCTGTTTACCAATGCAAGCTCTGAATCTCTAGCCTGTCAAGTATTATGGCAAGGCAGGATGTATTATCGGTGTAGATCACTGACATTCGAAGCATATTTTTTTGGCTAAAATTCTTCTTAGAATGGTATAAAAATAGATTATGAATTAAATTTCTATCAGGTTGAATTTGCCTCGAAAGTTTTTTGCAATTTTGAACCGTTCCAAAATTTCTAATTTAGAGCAATTCTTAACTATTCTGAACCACTTCAGTTTAAATTTAATAGATCGATGGAAATTTGGTGGCCTCGGATTTTAGATTAAAATTTGTTTTCTTAATTTCCATTTGTCAGAATTGATATCTATAGTGAACAAGATATGGTTATAGTTAACAAGACATGGTTATCATGTACACTGCAATTCAATTCTTCAAAGGAATGATCTGTATTCTTCAAAGAAGTGGTCTGTGGGACCCCATTGAATGGTTGTTAAATTGCACCAAGTGATCACAGGCACATATAAGACTTCCTATATAGGATGCGATGGTTGTTAAATGTCAGCTTTCAAGCAATCAGTTTTGTTTTTTTGACTTCTAGGAAAGAATGGATCTTATAGAAAACTTTTTGATCGCAAAGTTTGTCCATGGTTTGTGCAGAGCAGTGGCCACTCTGGATGCATGATCCAGCAGAGAGGGATGCCATTATTGCCAAAACTGAATTGATGAGCCATTACCCAAATTTTAGGGCTCTGACAGAGATACTCTGCTCACGCACACCAGCTGAAATTCTTCGGATCAGAGATTTCAAGATGACTGCTACTGTGGAGGATACTACCCTGGATGTTCTTCGGAGGCCGCTCATGTTAAAAAATGACTACATTTTGATGGCTCGTTTGCTAGTTCCTCATGGAAAGTGGGGAGAACATGAATTAGATTACTTTGTTCGGGATCTTGCATTGCATCCCAATCCAGAAGAGGTTGTTGATGTCAAGTACGTAAGCAAGGAGCAAAGGAATTTCATAAGGAAACCCAGGAAGGTGAAGATGAAACTGTACCAACAAATGAACAAGCATGGAGACTTTAGCAAGAAGGCAAAAATGAAATGTTTTGTTCTAAGCCTAGCTGAGACTTAGACCAGCAGGCATATCAATTAATAGTATGTTTGTTATATAGTTGGAATTAAGAGGGAGTGTTGGAAGGTATTAATTCCAACTACCCTCTGTTAATGTAGTAGGTAGATTAATTACAGGTTCTAGAAGTCGGCGTCTTCTGGAGAAGTCGGCAGCAAGCGGCGGTAGTCAGCAGATTACTGTGGAATTTACGGCTATCAGTTTGTATAAATTTCCATGTTTGTTAATGCAATGACCAAACTCATTTTCATGAATCTTTAGTGTTTCTAATTATAATTACATCTATGAATTAGTTTTTTCCAATATGGGAAAAAATATAATGTATTATTATATTGGATCAAAATATAATTATAGTCATCACTCAACCATATCCAATATTAACATATATTTATCAGGGAAAGCAAGCATGCTTTCCAATCCTAAAAAACCAGATAACACTATATACATCATAGGTACATATATGGACGGTATTCAATAAGGTTCAAAAATATAGAATTGGATGAAAAGATGTAATTCATCTAGCAATGTGGCCAATAAAGATATACATAATATACCATAGTACTTATATCATTTACATCTAATTTCATACATAAGGATTATCATTATGATTATCAGAGTGTACGCATACTCTGTCAATTCAATAATTATCACAAGATGATTATCACATAAAATAGTAAAGTCATCACTTTATTTTCCATTTATTTTTAATTCGGGTCATTTGATGGAAAGGCTCGCTCCTATAAAATCATTATTAGAATGGGAAAATCAGAGCTCTAAGCTTCTCGAAAGGCACGGGAATCTCAAAAAACAACGATACAATGTGTAGCCTAAAACTCTCAGGTAACCCAAACACAAATACTTGAGCACAAACAGTAAAAAAAATGATAAAGAATGAAACGACAATTTACTAGGAGCTATGTAACCAAAAAAGCCTGCTATTGAAGACATGCACTCCGAGGTCCCTGAATGATGCAGTAACCTGGCTAGGCCAAAATCAGCGATATGTGCTTCAAAATTGGAATCCAAAAGTATACTGTTGGACTTCACATCGCGATGAAGTATAAGCGGCGAACAATCATGCTGAATATAGGGCAACACCTTGGCAGCCTCCACTGCAATTTTGTATCTACTATCCCAATTCAGAGGCCCTCCATTGTTTCCCCAGGCTTCCGTTAGGCATGTATTCATACACCATAGGACAATATCTAGCACCAGGCCTGTTTCTAAATTTTAATTACAGCATGCTATTTGCTTCTTTCAATTTATTGAAGAGAAGAGTTTGGAATAACTAGATCATTTCATTGACCCCCTGAGAAATCTGTGTAGTGAATTGAACTTTCAGTCACACAATTCCTTCAACCATGCGTGGATATTAGATATTGTTGGGTATGCATATACTATATAGGCATGCTTCTGAGGTGGGCAATGATTGTCTTGGAGCATCCTTCCCTTAGGTATCATTTAAACATGTATCTAATGAAATGTAAGGGGACCAAATCACTCTATTAGAAATAAAACCCGGTTTGACATGGGGTTCAGGCGAAGTGGTCTTTCTTCATCCAAATCAAAATAATAAGACTGAAGCACAAATCAGAAAAAGGCTTCATTTGTGCTTGACTGCATGGACTACCGGCTGCATGCAGCACTTGTTATTTGAGTGTCCGACCAAGTTCTAATATGTTTACACTACGAAACACTCATTTGAAACATGAATTTTGACAACTAATGAACATCATTTCTTCTTCTAATCTTTGCGCCTTGTGACATATTTGAAAAAAAATTGAGATTGCAAAATATGTTTACGAACCATACTGGTAATCTAACAACCATCACAACAATACTGAATATGTTTTCGAACTAGTTTGATAATATGACAACCATCATAATGAGACTCATGATGTTATCTACATATATGTTAATGCTCATATGATTTATAGTATCATTTTTGTGAAAATATATTATGTTTAAGATATGCTTGTTTTGTTGTTTTCAAAAAGGGGAGGATTTTAGTTACTTAATTTTTAGATAGAATTTTTTTAGATTTGCTAGTTTTTTAATTCCATAGTGTGACAGATTGGTTGTGTTTCCTCTCGTGTTATTTGAGGGCGCTGCATTTTTTAATTCGACGAGATATGTAAGATCCAAATTTTTTACTAAATTACCTATTGTACAAGACTTACTGAAATTTATATATTATGACCCATGGGAAAAAGTTACAATGTGGGCAACATTTATGTGAGGAGCTTTTCCATAATGGGTGGTTCCCAGCCTTCCTTTTAGCCATTTTGATGATACTTCTTATGCATGTGGAGGATGACAAATCCTCCTCCACAACCTTGTGAAACACTTATTTCTAAAGGAAATTGTGATTATCCTGCTACCCAAAATTAACACCCTATCCTTAACCTTTGTATCTTTAAGATTCCAAGTCCCCCATTTATACTAGCAAAAACTAACAATATAAGGCACTATAGCACCTCTATCATTTACTCAAAAAGAATGAAGATTCCATTGCATGGATCAGTTGGCATCAAAATATCGCTATATCAGTTCATGGCGGTCACAAATAAACTATGAAACTCAAGCATTGGTTTCACGATAGTTCCTACAACAGCATCCCAAAAAGCACCAGATGATGAAGGAAATAAAGTGTTGACCATATCCATCAACAAAGGGGTTTCTACCTTGATATGATACTACTAATATCTAAGCAGAGCTTGCCCAATTCTAAGTAGATATTGCATGATTTTAAACATAGCATGTACTATATGGTACCAGGTCCAGTAGTTGTAGTCTGATAAAACTTCATTTCCCACCAGTACTATATTGATCCTCATTACAAGATATACGTAGAAAACATTATTCCTCACCCATTTGCCTACAAATCATTGGCTAGCTAACACATTGGAAATGTATTCATTTTTAACCATGACAGAGTCCTTATTACCAATGTGAGAGAGTGCCTTTAGGATTTCTAAATTAGTATAAGGGATTAGATTATTGCATTCACTTTATATGCCAGTTCGTTTACTGCAATCTTATTGATATATTCTATAAGCACAAACTACAAATTATATGACGTCTTCTTTCCTCAATGTTACTCTTCCCTATGCTACTGCCTTACAATGTTTCTTTTGCAACATGTGGTGCAATTACTAGTTTAAGATATTAAAAAAAAATGAAGATAAAAAATAAGTGGAGAATTTTGATAATTTGAGATTAATTGTTTTTTAATAAACATTCAAATAGTCAAATATGACTAAATTTAAATTTTAGTATTATTGAGTTTACAAATTCCTTTCCAATTCTCTCATGAGTAAGGTAAGTTTATGCAATGAGGTGAGAATTTTTGAATTTATATTTTTGAGTCTTTTAGTTAGATATTATTTAATGTTGTTTCATTTTAAACTATTTTTATATATATGAACTTAGTTTTAGGAATCTAACATGATTATTCTCCTATTTTTTTTAATTTTCAATGTAGATAACATAATTGTTTTTAGACAATGTATGATGATCTACATTTTTTCGAAGCCTTTCCAAGATAGTGATACATATAATTATTGTGATGTTTTCAATATCATATTTTCTTGATGAAAGTAAAGTTGTTTTGTCCAAATATGATAATGTCATTGATCAACTCCATAATGAGTAAGTTTATCAATCTCTATGAAAAGAAAAGATTCCCTTTTTTAAAGTCATATTAATGATTTGATTTTCATAGTTTGCTCAAAACCTATTGGAAAATTTTACTATAATTTGGTTATTATGGATGACAATGTAATTGTATTTTGATACGTATTATAGTTACCTTGTTTTTCTAAACATAACTTAGGTTGACCAAATACTTTAAATTATTCATTCAAAATTCACGAAGAAGGGATCTCTCTGAGACCAATAGTTAATACCATATGATCCCCCACCTATAAATTAGCTAAATATGTTGCGAAAATTCTGAAACCTCTAGTTGGAAACAAAAACTCTTTTATAAAAGACTAATGGTTTCGTAATACTAATTAAAATTGAGAAGGTTCATAAGGACGACATCCTGGTTAGTTTTGATGTAGTATCCCTATTTACCAAGATCCCCTTGGATGAGGTTTTACATGTTATAAAAGAAGTTACTGATCTAGAAACAGCAAAACTTGCAGAAGTTTGTTTGCATTCCAGTTTCTTTAGTTTTCAAGGGATTTACTATGAGCATATATCTGGGGTCGCAACAGGTTCCCCCTCTCACCAATAGTCACCAATTTATACATGGAGTATTTCGAGAAAAAAGCTGTAGACTCTTATCTCTTGAAAGCAACATGGTGGAAAGGATTTGTTGACAACACTAACTTAAAATGGACCTGTGGTATGACAAATCTTGAGAAGTTATTTAATCACCTTAACTCTAACTCTTCAGAAATTAAGTTTACTATGGAACTTGAGGAAAAAGGTAAAATTCCATTCTTAGATGTCCTCATAATCAGAAAGGAGGATGGTACTTTGGGACACCAAGTGTTTAGGAAGAAAATCCACATTGAGAGCTACCTTCATGCTGATTCATACCATCATCCAGCCCAAAAATTCGGGGTCCTTAACACTCCTGCTGTTAGAGCCCTCAGAATCTTCGATGCCGATTAGCTTGATGAAGAGATTAAGCACTTAACCTCTGTCTTTAAATATATATGATACAAAGAAAAATATATTAAAAAGGCTATAAAAAGAGTTGAAGGAAAGGTCCTCCCTAGGGACCCTAAAGAAGAGTGCGGAACAATGTAACGTCCATTCATTCAAGGGGTTACGGATAAAATCGCCCAAGGTTCTAAGAAGGAATGAAATATTCACTCAGTTTACGACTTGTGGAACAATTAAGCAAAAGTTGAGATTTGTCAAGGATAGCATCAATCAACAATAGCTCAAAGAAGTTTATAAGATTGATTGATCTTGCGAGAAAAGTTATATTGGAGAGACAAGGCGTTCCTTAAAAACTAGACTTAAAAAACATGGACTAGATATCAAGAATGGGAGATCATGTACTTCAGCACTTGCAAAGCACTCCTCAAAAACCAAGCATCATGTTTGTCTCGAGAGTGCGAAGATTATCGTGAGGGAAGATCACTATCAAAAGAGAAAAATCAGAGTGGCGCTTGAGATTAGGAAACGTCTGAATAACCTCAACATAGATGGTGGGAATGAGATTAGCAGAAATTGGCTTCCGGTGATTATGCATATCAACACTTCCACGTCGTCTAAGGTACAATAATCCAGATATGAGCCCTCTTTCGTGACCTCTTCTTTTTTTCTTTAGGATTCATGAATAAATTAATAAATAAATTCTTATAAACATTAATAGGTGGATTTAATTAATAATTATAAACATTAAAAGTAGATTTAATTAATAAATTATTTCATTTTAAAATTTTAATATACTAATAATAAAATAAATGGGTAGATATCAGAAGTAAATACATAAACCGTATATCATTAAAAAAAATTATTTAGTCATTTTTAACTAAAAAATCAAATAAATATTAATTTTAATTCTAAGTCATTTTAATAGTAATTTAAATAAATATTATTATTAATAGTAATTATTATTATGTAGAATAAAAATAATTTCTTTTATCAACATTAGGAACTCTTTATATCGGATATTACTATAATTTAATATTCATCATAAATTAATTGATATTAATTAATAAATACTGTATCATTCATTTTATATCTTTAAAATTAGTTAATTTCATGCTTAATTTATCAATTATATACAATAATAAAATAAAAATTTATTTAGTGTTTCTCATTAAAAGGATATTAATTTATAGAATAATTTAAAGTTTTATTAAATTAATTGAGTTGAGATTCTAAATTTCACTTTAAATAAAAAGCTTTAAGAAATAAAAAGTAAATCAATGTTTATTATCCAGTCTTCTTAATAATTAAATAAATACTTTTAGTATAACAAATTAAATATTTTGTCTCATGTAGCTTTAGGCTCAGTTTTAGAAAATGAGGCGACTTTTTGTTTTTTGTTTTTAAGCATTAAGTATTTATTTTCTCTGGCTGGTAACTCTTCTCACTATCATTTTGTGCTTGATGATAGACCATGTTGGGTTCGGAAATTCATCAAGAAAAGACACACATACTGGGGATATCAAATCAAATCACTAAATAAATAAATAAATATAAATTACCTTTGTATATTTCAATTCAAATATATCTTATAAATATATTTATTGGTTTAATTTGTGAATAAAGAACTTTTCAAACTTCTAAAAACAATCTATACCCAATATTTGAAAAGTTAAATTTACCTTCTCTAATCGAAGCCTCTTTAAAATAAATTTGAAAATAATTTTAAATTATTATAATTAACCATCCCATTTAAATTAACATTATTCACTTCATTTAATTAACATAAATACAATAAAAACTTCACTATCAAAACACTAGAATTTTGAAGCTCTTCAGCTTGCAGGAGCTTATATTCAGGACAGGAGCCTATAACTTGAAAATCCACGAAAAACTGAGGTAAAACGTTGCAGAATTCGTCAAGTTTTACAGATATTTGTTTTAGTTTGATTATTTCCATTAGTGTCAAGGCATTGCCCATTGACAATCATTTCAATTCATTAAAATTGCTTGGTTAGATAAGAGATTCATGCTCCTTTCTTTCAATGTTATATGTGGATGTTCGGTTCATATCATTTCATTACATTTAAATCGAATAGATGGGAACACCTGCTAAAGTCCATTGGCAATAGGTTAGCAATGAATACCATAATGTTCCTTCAAATCGAACAAAAAATAATTTACAATACCACAAAACAATTCATTAGATTAAATAGCTTAAATGCCATAGCCAAAATTCCCTAAGGAACTATTATCAAGTTCCTAGGATCTATATTTAGTTTTCTGGTGCTTATGGCTATACAATTTGGTGCGGAGTCATTTTAGCTATTTACCTCTCCAATAGAGCAATGGAGAAGATATGGCATTAAGTTTTAGGCTTGGGTTTCTATTGGAGTTTTGGTAGCTTCCCATATATCTTCCTCTTACTGATATGCAATTACCTAGTGCACAGACAATGCAATTGTTTGATTATTACACTTCATATGGTGGATTATGTAGGTGTACATTGCACACTAACTTTGTGATGATTGTTTTATTGTATTTGGTGTTTTTTTTTGTGAAGGGAGGACTAGTCTCTAACATCATTTAATAACTTTATAAACAATTAGATCATTCATGATCTAATTCACACTATGAATATTAGTAGGTTACAGAACTTAAAATCTTTTGATTTTTTGTTTTATTTCTTAATTTCTTATTTATAAATGGACAAATCTTGACTAGGGAAGTGTATGTTCAAGAAAATCATAAATATATTTTCATAGATCACTTCTTTTTAATTTAAGAATGTTCAACTTTACGTTGAAGTTGGAAAATAGTGAAATTGTGCTATTCATATTTTTTTATTATTAAAATTTGAAACTTTATAAATAAAGGCTCTAAACATTTTATGTAACGTTGTGTTGGAATTTTGGAATATGAACTTAATACAAATTGAGTTAAATCACCCTTTGTTTTTTATTCTTAACCTTTTTATAAACCTAATTATTTTAGTTCTTATTCTTAATTCTTTTATAAATGTAATGATTTTAGAGTAATGAAAATAGTAAACTTGCTTATCATATATAAATTATAATTTTGAATGTAAGTTTGGATTACTATTATAAATTTAATAATATTTCATGTATCAGAGTGTCTGTTTTAGTCTTTTTTCATGGTATTATGGTTAAAAGTTGTCAAAATTTTAAAAATTCTTTTAAAAATATTAAAGTATCACAATTAATAAATTAAATGGTGTGATAAACGTCAATAAGCATCAATCCATAATAAAAGTTTTTAAATATGTTTGATTAATAAAAAAGAATTAATATATATGTTAAACATTTATACTTTTTAAAAAACATGTAACAATATTATTAACCATGCAGATTTATCTTTACTTTACCATGGTGATTCTTAATATGTAAATAAGCTTTGTTTTAATTCAATAAAATCACCAGAGAATTATTGAGAAGGCCCTATGCCCTCTCATGGTGATTCTTAATATGTAAATTATCTTTGTTTTAATTCAATAAGATCACCAGAGAATCATTGAGAAGGCCATATGCCCTCTCAACGTAGTTGCAGCAATGCTATTAGTCCATATATTCATCAACCAATCAATGATTGAACAAATTCATTACAAGATCCATAGATAATACACATCATATAACCAGAAAATAACCAACATAGAGACGATGGCAACTCAGCCACAATATAGTCAACATAATCAGTACAAATGATCATAGATCACAATGAGGAAATCATTCATATTAACTAATGACAACCAAGTCAGGGACTTCCATGTACCACCCAACCATACATTCGGTTGAACCAAATTTCTCTTTCATCGAATCAACCCCACGTTATATTCCAAGTATGAATGTGGGATCTCATGGAATAAACCAAAGAAAAACCAAACTAGCGCTTCCAGAGGCAAAACCATCTCAACCCTCAACCATAGTTGTTCCACCTCCGCAATCCGAAATCACTAACACCAACCAAATCAGTCTCTACCCAAGCTTTCTAAGGCTCCAGGAACTAGTAACTCAAACCACAACCTTCGAAGGCTCCAAAGGGTTTGTCCAACCCAACTCTAGGGACTAGTGACTCAACCCACAAGGGCTCCAAAGCATTTGTCCCAACATAGGTTCCAGGACTATAACTCAGCCCAAGTTATTCCATGATTTTAGGGTGTTTGTTCCAAGCCACATCCGTAAGGAATTATGAGCACCCATAAAAAAATCAAGTGGGGAAACCCACAACAAGAAAATGGCAAGACAATCCAGGAAATGGCAAGGCATGGCAAGGTAAGGTAAGGGAATCGAGGCAACTTCGTAGCCTACACATAGATGAAACAATATCTGCTCTACTAAATTTAAGTCTATTTCCTAATTTAGATTTGGAAGAGTTTCTTCCTTCCATGATGGATAGAATTCAGGATAACCATGTTTCAATCTTAGCAATTGGATGACTCTTTCCAGCACCTTCTAAGGACACATGGTTGTTATCTTCATGCACAAAAATCTCACCTGTTGTTATAGAAAATGAAAACTCAAAGCCAACCTTTACAAACATTTTAAAAGAGATCAAAAATGGATTGAAATATACAAATCTTTTTTTAGGATAAATCACATTAAATCACTTACTGGGATTCATCATTAAGACAACTAAAATGGTTTGAAATGTGTTGACCTCAAAATTACTATATGATTTATCTGAAAGATTTTTTTTTTATAAATCATGAATCAAACCTACATTCTCAAAATGGATTAAAATTTACAAATGCTTACCATTCCGGGAGGAATCAGATACATTTAAGACATGATGCCAAGGAAATTGTTCAAATGGGAATCACAGGCAACATTGTCTAGTGCCATACCATCTACTGTGTAATTGAGAATGTCTTGCAAGTCGAGATCCCTAATTTTGTGTAACCCCCGGGAAACTAATCCAATGTTCTCGCCCGCATAGAAATGAGCACAAGTAGCCAAAAATATATGCAATTTATAAAGCTCATACTTGCTTAAGGCCATGACCATGGGTTGGCAGAAGAACAAATTAAGATGAAACAATGAATCAATTAAATCCTCTGTCGTGAATCTTGATAAAAATTTATCCTTATCTCCCAGGTCCAAAATTGAAGACGAATTAACATATGCATCAATATTATGGTTCTTTACATTGTTGGCGGTGGCATTAAATAATTTGTGGTGGTCTCGCTCTAGAGCCACTCATGGAGTAACAAACCCAATTTTGTTGAATATTTTGTAAGGACTCATACCGATTGCTCATGGTTTCAATATTTCACGATTGAATGTCGTGTTTGTGATAATGTTGCAGTCAGAAGAGAGGAGACTCCTGTAACTTTCTCCTGATTGAAACCATTATTGGAGAAAATCCTTAGATTCTCAACCAAAAAAAGGCATGTAAATGGCCAAAAAAGTTATTACAATGAGAGAGGAAAACCTTTGGGATATAGGAGGTGTAATTGACTTTAGTTTCCTTGGATGTGATGGAAATAAATAGGGGTTTGGTTGTTGGCGTGTGTTGATATCGGAAGAGCTTGTCAGGTTGAATTTTTTGCAACATTGCAAAATCATTTTGTTTAATCAATGTTTTAAACTTAATACATTCACCTTCATGTGTAAATAAATAAAATTTTTAAAATTTAATCTTAATTTTATTATTCGGATTGTGATTATTATGAAAAATTATTTGTGATTATTATTCGTGAAATTTAATCTCACGAATCATTTTATTATTCATGACTGTGATTATTATGAAATGGCAAGGAAATCCAAGAAATGGTAAGGCAAGGATAAAACCATTGTCAATCTAGGCAAATATCCATGTCTGTGACAACATATAACCATAAAATCACATGCAAATGTCATGCATCCATAAATTAGTAAGGAGATCATACATGCAACATGTTACTTGGAGAGAAAATCCAGTTGTAGCTGTTGATCCAACTGTTCTATTGTGCTATTGTTCTCTCCTTTTCCTTCTTTCTCCAAATCCAATGTATGCCAAAGTGCTCTAAGAATGCCCCAAAAATACTCTGAGTGTACAAGAGTATGAAAGAATGAGAGAATAAGAGAGAAATCCAAAATTGAACGAACAAAATGTTGTGAATTGATACTCAGAAGCCTTTTAATCATTGATGTCTCTATTTTCTTCAATTTCCTTCATTTTTCATTTAATTTCCATCTCATGCAAATATGTGACCCTTCATCTCCCTTTTCTCCTATTTTCCATTATTTTCATAAATTAATGCCTCTTTGCCTTTGTCAATTTCAATAACCATTAATTAATCGCCACTGCTACATATAACTATGTTTTTCCCAACATTGAGCTTGGAATAAGTGTTCCATGACCTTAGCCTTATAATCCTCAGAAGCCTTTTTTCCATCGATGCCTCAGTAACTCAACCCACAAAGGGCTCCAAAGCGTTTGTCCCAACCTAGGTTCTAGGACTAGTAACTCAGCCCATGTTATTCCAGGGCTTCATGGTGTTTGTTCCAAGCCACATCCATAAGGAATTATGAGCAACCATAAAAAAAATCAAGTGGGGAAGACCCACAACAAGCAAATGGCAAGGCAATCCAAGAAATGGCAAGGCATGGCAAGATAAGGTAAGGGAAGCAAGGCTAGTTTGCAGCCTCCGCATAGATGAAACAGTCTCTGCTCTACTAAATTTAAGTCTATTTCCTGCTCGATGCGTAGATTTAGAAGAGTTTCTTCCTTCCACGATGGATTGAATTCAGTATAGTCGTTCTGCAATTTTAGAAAATGACTAACTCTTTCCAGTACCTTTCGAGGATAGATGGTTGTTATCTTCAGGCACAAAACGCTGACCTGTTGTTAAAGAAAATCAACACTCAAAGCCAACCTTTGCAAACATTTTAAAAGAGATCAATAATGGATTAAAATATACAAATCTTTTTTTAGGATAAATCATATTAAATCACTTACTGTGATTCATCATCAAGACAAATAAAGTGGTTCAAAATGTGTTGACCTCAAAACTGCTATATGATTTATCTGAAAGATTTTCTTTTTTATAAATCATAAATCAAAAACCTACATTCTAAGAATTGATTAAAATTTACAAATGATTACTAGTTTGGGAGGAAGAAGATACATTTAAGACACGATGCCAAGAAAATAGTTAAGATTAGAGTCATAGGCAACATTTTCTTGTGCCACACCATCCACTGTGTAATTGAGAATGTCTTTCAAGCCGAGATCCCTCATTCTGTGTAACTCCCGGGAAATCAATCCAATGTTCTCGCCCACACAGAAATGAGCATGAGCAGCCAGAAATATATGCAATTTATAAATCTCATACTTGCTTGAGGCCATGACCATGGGTGGGAAAGAGATCAAATTAAGATGAAACAATCAATCAAGTAATTCCTCTATCGTGAATCTTGAGAACAATTTATCCTCATCTCCCAAGTCCAGATTTGAGGAGGAACTAGCATATGCATTAATATTATGGTTCTTTACATTGTTGGTGGTGGCATTAAATAGTTTGTGGTGCTCCCGCTCCAGAGCCACTCATGGATTAACAAACCCAAATTTGTTGAATATTTTGTAAGGACTCCTACTGATTGCTCATGGTTGAAATATTTCACGATTGAACATCATGTTTGTGATAATGTTGCAGCCAGAAGAGAGGAGACTCCTATTATTTTTCTCCTGATTGAAGCCACTATTGGAGATTATCCGTAGATTGTAAACTGAAAAAAAAGGCATGTAAATGGCCAAAAATGTTATTATAACGAGATGGGAAAACCTCTGGGATATAGAAGGTGTAATTTATTTTAGTTTCGTTGGATGTGATGGAAATAAATAGGGGCTTTGTTGTTGGTTTGTGTTGATATCAAAAGAGCTTGTCAGGTTGAATTTCTTGCCTGATTGTACATTTTTCTTAATTAATGTTTTGAACTTAATACATTCATCTTTATGTGTAATTAAATAATGTTTTTGAAATTTAATCTCAGTTTTATTATTCGGATTGTGATTATTATGAAAAATTGTTTGTGATTATTAATTGTGAAATTTAATCTCATGAATCATTTTATTATTCATGACTGTGATTATTATGAAATAACAAGGAAATCCAAGAAATGGTAAGGCAAGGCTAAACCCATTGTCAATCTAGGCAAATATCCATGTCAGTGACAACACATAACCATAAAATCACATGCATATGTCATGCATCCATAAACTAGCAAGGAGATCATACATGCAACATGTTACCTAGAGAGAAAATCCAGTTGTAGTTGTTGATCCAACTGTTCTCTTCTACTATTGTGCTCTCCTTTGCCTTCTTTCTCCAAATCCAATGTATGCCAGAGTGCTCCAAGAATGCCTCAAAAATACTCTGAGTGTGCAAGAGTATGAAAGAATGAGAGAATAAAGGAGAAATCCAAAATTTAATGGACAAAACGTTGTGAACTAATACACAAAACCCTTTTTATCATTGATGTCTCTATTTTCTTTAGTTTCCTTCATTTTTCCTTTAATTTCCATCTCATGCAAATATGTGACCCTTCATCTCCCTTTTCTCCTATTTTCCTTTATTTTCATAAATAAATGCCAATTAATGCCTCTTTGCCTTTGTCAATTTCAATAACCATTAATCAATCACCACTAATACATATCACTATCTTTTTCCCGACATTGAGCTTGGAATAAGCGTTCCATGGCATTAGTCTTATAATCCTGAGAAGCCTTTTTATCATGGATGCCTCTACTTTCTTCAATGTCTTTCATTTTTCCTTTAATTCCCATCTCATGCAAATATGTGACCCTTCATCTCCCTTTTCTCATATTTTCCTTTATTTTCATAAATAATTGCCAATTATTGTCTCTTTTCCTTTGTTAATGCCTTTGCCAATTTCAATAGCCATTAATTAACATATCACTACGTTTTTCTCAATATTGAGCTTGGAATACATGTCCCATGACCTTGGTCTTATATTTTATTTATATAGAAAATCAACTAGGGATTGCTACAAACTCACTTCATATAATACTTATTCTTATGACATTTTTCTTAATTAATCAATTTAATTAAAAGGGAAAAAATGATATAACTACTTTGGAGATAAATATCAGCCTTTAAGTTGTGTATACTACTATGATATTTTAGAATATTCCATGGAGGATAAATTCCTAACACCCACCTAATAACTATTGATAATTAAATTAAAATTGTGGAAACCCTATTCCAAAATACACATGCCTATGAGTGTAATTACTTCATTGGATTTTTTTAGATAACATGGATATAGAAGTAATTACGTCAATAGATATGTTTATTTTTGAAAAGAGGTTTAATCATTTCAATTTTATTATCAATAATTATTAAGTGGATGATGGAGATTTAACCACCACATATTATGTTATAATATTCATAATAGTATACACAAATACAAGGTTGATTTTTATCTCTAAAGTAGTTATGTCATTTATTCCATTTTAATTAATTTGATTAATTATAAAAAATGTGATATGAACAAATTTCATCGACTTATGGTCTTTTGGGCATGGAGTATTAATTAGTCATGATATTAGCCCTTAGTATTGTAACAAAGCTTATTTACAAATTAATAATATATATGGTTAAGAATCTTGTTCCATGTTTTTTTAAATGTATATATGTTTAACTTATTTATTAATTCATTTGATTATTTATTAGTAAAAATAATAATTTAAAATAAAGTTATAATTTAATGAGTATTTATATTTTTCCTTTATTCTATGAACATGAGAGATGTATTGTGTAGTAAGTGTTTTGATGTTTATTATGGATTGATGCTTATCATAGTTTACTAGCCATTTAATTTATATAGATGCATTAGTCCCTACCATTTAATTTATATGGATACATTAGTTCTTACCAAGCGAGAGGCACTCTAACAATCTATTTGCAATTTGAATTCTATTAATTTAACTTTGAATTATGCATAACCTAATATTAAACTTTAGAAATAAATAAAGTATTTTTTATTACAATTTTAAATCAAGAGTTTACAATAAACCCCATCTATACCTGTCTCACCAATAAAATCTACCATAATTTTGAGTGGTTAGTGATATTCATGCCAATTTATGGTATCATAGCTAACATTCTCTAACTAATAAACTATTTGTTGTAAGGGCTATTCATGACTTTCATTAAAAAGCCAAAACAAATGGCAGCCTTCTTCAGAATCTGCGTAGCGCTCAACAACCAAAGATTTCGAAAACCATGCTAGCGAGTGTAGGTTTTCATACTATATTTATCATTACCAAATCTAATTTTCATTTCTACATAAGACTAATTCTTGTATTATTATTTTTTCTTTTTGAATGCTTCTCTAGATAGTGGCAACAATATTATTAGTAAGCGGTCTCAATTATTTCCATATACAAGTCAATTTAACCTTTGAATCTTCTAAAAATGATTCAAGGGCAATAGTTATGATAATTGGGAGGAAAATTTTGTAGGTAACAATACAAACGATATTATTGCTCATAAAATAACACCATAGAATTTAGAATAATTCAACAAAATTAACAAGATGTGTTGATGTATGTAATTATTTATAGTTGTCATTTAAGTCTGTGAAGCTAGTACAATTGTAATTTAGGACTTAATGAAGGGTGATCAGTCCACCAGTCTATTACGAACATGGATGGGATGAACTATGGCAACAATCTATATTCCACAATTCGATTAGGAACATGGATGGATGGACTATAGCTACAATCTATATTCCACTAGTCTATTAGGAACATTGATGGGATGGACTATGATTGAAATCTACATGGGAGGAAGAAAAATGTAATATCTCAAAATCCTTTTTCAAATACTGAAAGAGGACTTTGCCCTAAATTATATATAAAACAAATGTTGTAATATGTTAATAGTTTATTAAGAGCTAAACTTTCCTCTATATTCTAGAAATGAACTTTGTAATTAGCACACACATTATATTTGTGATCCTTGTTCGATAATGGGAATTTAATATTTTATGCTCAAAAATTTTCCACAGGTGGAAGAGGAATTTTCCATAGGTGGAGAAGGAATTGTTCAGGTACTTATATCTCTTAATTGTTTCAATTTTTTAAAGGAATATTCAATCAGAATTGAATATTGTTAATCTTGAATAGATATAAAGTTGAGATTTGTTATGTGTTGTGAGGGTTTAAATCTTTTGATGCTTTTATTTAGCTTATGTAGGAAGGTAAGCCTATTGTGTTTTTCTTTGTGATAGATATGGATTGCTTAGTTTCGCTTCAGAACTTCATTGCTTCATTAATGGAGTATTAAATCTAATATAAGGGATAATTAGCCAATTTACTTATAAAATTTTAGTTGTTGTAATGTATAACATTATAGTAAAGAGTTTGGAGTGGAAAAAATTGAAGTTGAATATGCCATGGCTTGTGGACGTTGGAGGTTGTGTGCTTTTAAATTTCTTTGTATCCTCACCCAATAGAACAATTAAGAAGTTATCATCAATTTGATAAGACACTTAAGGCTTTCAAATGTCTATATTCATTCTCCTATCTGCGATTCAATATTATTTATATGTTCATGAATATTAGATTAGTGAATCCTTAACTAATACTTGCACATATTCTAGATCAGCTCATATGTAAAAAAATAGTGGAGATAATAAGACAACAAAACCCTAACACCTCAAATAATTAAATAGTTTTACTTAGATATCATAACGCATTCAAAATTTAGTGCACATGATATTAAGGTAAATAGTATAATACATGATATAAATAAAATCAAACATCAATTAATTATAAAAATTAGAAATTCAAATTTATCGTTTAAAAAAATCGTAAACTTTTAAGCAAATTTAATATAAAAAAATAAAATCAAAAACTTCTAATAATTAAATTAACACTATGTAAAACCTAGAATATATTCCAATCAATATCCTAAATGGTTGTGCTTATTGATTGTGACCAGCATTCTTACAAACAAGAGTGTTCCATCAATAACACTGGCAAGGACTACCCTAGCACTAGTTAAGGTTTAGAATTTTTTATAATATTTTAAGAGAAGAGCGAAATCTCCTAATGAATATTTCTGTTTATGACATTTTGCTTACTAGATGGAAAAGTATAAGTATGTCCATTGTGAAGTATTCAATTTATTATTTTTTGTTGGAAGACTAACTCAAACTCTAAGAAGTGCCATTTTCCCCTTATGATCTTAATCTGAATACGTTAATAGTACCTAAAATAATAGTGTGTAACCATCTTTAGCAAGTAAATTTATAGATGAAACTCGTAGTAAAAGAGATTGAAAGGAAATAATAGCTCCATCATTGTAATATATAATTATTTTGTATCTATATTTATCAATTAATATTAAAAAAAAAATTTATAGATGAAACTTGTTTATATATATATACATTCTCTTTCGAAACAAATTGTTTACTATTTTTTTTTCATTTTCGTAAATTTTCTTACTTGTGAGTTTTGTTTGGTATTTCTTACTAATTAGCAGTTCTATTATTTGTAGAAGTCGGAAAAATGATTTCATGGGATTCCTTACCATGCAATTTGTGAATACTTTAGTTAGTTTAGCCATATACAAATGTTTAATTGGACCCGATAGAACATACTGCATTATTGATTGCGAGGTTACAAGTTAAATCATGGGTGTATGCTCTTAAAACATCTTGAAATTCTCTTGTTTTCCAGAGAAAAGTATTCCTTTTCCAGATAAAATACATGACACAAGAAGTATACAGAATAGTAATTTTACTATAACTTCTGAGGCCATAGAATTTATAATGCCAAATAAACAATACATTTTACTTATTTCCATTTTAGAAATCAAAGGAGTGCTACTTATTTGGTGGACAATGAAAACCTTGTACAAACCGGCTGGTAATTAAATTCGTATTCCTGACGGCTTATGGAAATCCAATAGAAACGACCCGAGTTGTAATTCCAATCGTCTTTCCCGTCGTGCACGCCTTGGAAATCCAACAGAAAAGACTCCTGCAATATACTATTGTAATTAAATTCATTACAAGATCCATAGATAATACACATCGTATAACCAGAAAATAACCAACGTAAAGACGATGGCAAGTCAATCACAATATCGTCAACATAATTAATACAAATGCTCATAGATCACAATAAAGAAATAACTCATATTAATTTATGAAAATGTCAACCAAGTCAGGGACTTTCACGTACCACCCAACCATATATTGGCTTGAACCAAATCTCTCTTTCATCGAATCAACCCCGCGCTATATTCCAAGTATGAATGTGGGATCTCATGGAATAAACCAAAGAAAAACCAAACTAGCGCTTCTAGAGGTGAAACCACCTCAACTCTCGACCATAGTTACTCCACCTCCGCAGTAGGACATCACTAACACCAACCAAAGCAATTTCTAACCAAGTTGTTTAGGGCTCCAGGAACTAGTAACTCAACCCACAACCTTACAGGGCTCGAACTAGTAACTCAACCCACAACCTTACAGGGCTCGATAGCGTTCGTCCAAGCTCCAGGGACTAGTAACTCTTTGTCGTAACCTAGGTTCCAAGACTAGTAACTCAGGCCAAATTGTTCCAGGACTTTCAGTGTTTTTGTTCGGAGCCACATCCATAAGGAATTACGAGCACCCATAGAAAAAAAAATAAAAATAAAAATGGGGAAAACCCACAACAAACAGATGGCAAGGCATGGAAAAGGAAGGTAAGGGAAGCTTTGCTAAATTTAAGTCTATTCCCTGATAGATGTCTAGATTTCGAAGATTTTTTTCCTTCCACAATGGATTGAATTCAGG
>APFE031724947.1:0-10484 GCA_000404065.3 Pinus taeda
CTCAAACGCCTCTTGAGGACCTTCATTCTCGCTTTGCAAACATGCATGCGAGCCCAATAGTGAGTCTTCATGTGACGAAGCATGTCCTTGTCCCTGTTTGCCTTCGCCAACAACTTTTCCAAGTCATTGTTGACCCGGATGAGCATCGATTCCCGATCAATAGGTGTCAAATCACCGGGTCTCCTACGAGCCAATTCCCGGTCCTCACGAATCTTGCGCAGCTCATAAAGTTCATGCTCATCCTCCAACTGCTTGTTGCGCTGCTCTAAGTAGTTGATCACCCATTTAGCCATCTGCAATTTCTTTTGCAGCGACTCATTCTCGGCCTTTTGTTCTCGGATAATCTCCTTAAGCTCTGAGCTGGGGGAACTAGCCTCAACATCAATGATACCGGTATCCTGAACTCTTGAAGGACCCTCATCAACCATGGGTCTCTTGCCCCTGTCCTGACTCTGTACCTGTGCTGTAGATGGAAGTGAGACCCCTTCCACCTGACATGGAGATAATACTCGCTCTGGTGATGATGTCAACGAGACCCTTCCACTTGACGTGGAGATAATACTCGTCGTGCAGCTGCAAATAAGGCCCTGGGGCCTTTCTGATATGTCACATATGCTGGAGCATCAACATGCTCGGTCTCATGAATGTCGAACTGCTTTGAAGGCCCTCTCTCATCATGGACGATCTCTGGAGGAGGCTGTAGCACTGAAAAGAAATCACGGGAGATGAAATCCTCCCAAGCAATACCTTGTTGTGCCAACTGATGCATCACTATGATTTTGATCAATGCATAGTGATATATACTCCCGTGCTGATGTGCCGGGGGCTTCCTTTGTACTAAGGGTATCATTCTCTCTATGTTTCGGCACATGAAAAACGGAATGCTCATCATACGTACCCGTGTAAAATGCATCAACAAACGTACATGGTACGCATAGAGATGTGAAAATCTGCCCTCACAGCTGAAATATCGAATGATGAGTTTCATTAATGGTGCAAACTCATCTTTTAGGTATCTGAAAGGAAAAGCCGCGCTCAAGTGTCTGATATATGCGGGCTTGACATATGATTCATAATAATATCGGTGTAGCATCTGGCGTTTACTCCATTCCTCCCCCACATTTGGTATTCCGGTTGCCTGAGAAATAGTGTCGGGTGACAAAGTGAAATCCACTCCGGAAAGGTTCACATGACCATCCTGTAAGTTAAGGACAAATAGATGGACCAGTTCCCGATGATGCTGGGTTTGTGAGATCATCTCACAATATTGGTAACATGCTTGGCACCGAAAACAATCCATGGCAAGCGGGCAAGCTTGCAATTGAGCCAAAGAGGTAGGCTCCTCCCTAACATGTTGTCCACTCTTGCCACCCCTGTGATATCTTTGTGGCACATTAGGCACATTGACCTCCGATGTAGAGTCACTTTCATATTCCTGCTCATATTCAGACTCAGTGTCTGACATGTTCTCTAAAAACAAGGTGACCGGAATATAAATATTTGCTGATATAAAACTGTGTGCCAAAAGTTCACTGTTGACCTTTTGTCTCTTTATGAAAATGTTGTAACCAAGGGGACATAAATGATGGGAATTGTTAGGAAAATGGAAGCAAGGGAAAAGGGAACAATGGAAACAAAATGAGGAGATTAGGGAAGGGACAGGGGGATAGGAATGTTTTAGGGTTTTGAAACAAGGTAGGGATCATATGGTTATAGGAGAATGATTGGGAAGTTAAGAGAGGAAGGTGTAGTATTGTGGGGATTTATTTGGGAAAATAGGAAATGTGAAACAAGGGAAATGAAGCCTTGGCAACAATCATTTTTAAAACCCTACAGCAAACTTTGGACTTGAATCATTACAGCAATTTGATAAACATGGAGGGTTTTCTTTTCACTTGATTTTTCATGACAAAGAGAGGCTAATTTCTTCATATATACCACATATACACCATCCAAAAACAAAACAAAGTGATGATTTGCAGGCCTACCTGAGAATTTGGGCGTGAGGGGAGGTGATTTGAGCGGATTCTTGGTGAATTTATAGTCCCAAACCTTATGCGTCGTGTGCTTTACCCAACGTGTCGCGCAGTCTGAGTGCGTCGCGCTTGTGTTAAATTGTGCAGGAGAAAACGCCTGATGCGCCGCGTGCTCTGAGTGCGCTGCGTGCTCTAAGTGCACCACGTGCCTATGCTGATGCGCCGCGCGCCTCTGGAACTGACCAACGACGCACAAAATTGCCTCACACTTGCAAAATCACCCTCCAATGATACTCTTTGTTCTCAAAATGTGTAATGGGTTGGAAATGAGGAGAATTCACTTGATATAGCATCCATTTTGATTTTTGCTCAATGTAAACCCATTTTTTCTTATGTTTGGTTGTTGACACTTTTTCAAAATTAATAAGCTCTAACCTTTTTGGTTTCCTTCATAAAATAGGTTGAAATTATGAGTTTCTCGGATAATTTTTTGCAGGTATAGCTTTGATATGCTTCAGCAAAGGAGACCAAGGCTACACTCGAACATTTGAAGAACTGAAAATTTTGACAATTTTTACAAAAATAAGGTGGCGACTTGCCTTCAAAACGAAGTTTTGAAGAGAAGTCCTTATTCAACTGTACAATGGTGACAATTATTGAAATTATGATTTATCAAAGGCATCCCTCTGGGCTGCTGGTCTTCTAAGACTTTTCAGGACTAAATTAACTCAAACCCTAGACCTAGACCTAAAAATTTTAAAAAATGACTTGTGAAGCTTTATGACTCATTCTAAACCAGCAGCGATATGCACGAGGGGAATGAATGACATAGACCACTTCCATCAGAGTTATGGCATGCCTAATGAAATGCAACTGATGAAAACTGATGGGACACCTAAAATATGAAATGCAAAAAAGAGGTTTGATCTCTGATGGAGGGATAACTAGACCGACTCTAACATTGGCTCCATTGGGGATGGTAGCTCCTTGGAGATGCCAAGAACCACAGATCTATGTTAGAGTTGGACAGTGCCTTCATCCATTGGGTGATGGAGTCATTATTCTGACACAAAATCTTGAGAATTTGACTGAAAAAACAAAAATTGCATTGACAAAACTAAACTCGAATTTAAAGATTTTGACAACTGACTTGGCAAACTTAGACTAACTAACTTTCATTTTCAGAATTATAGCCTTCACCTTGGGCCCCAAACTGAAGATGATAAGTTAGTGTACATGTGCAATAGAACAAAAGTAAAATGATATGTACAATGATAATGGAGTGAGCAGGAAATATTTAGAAGTAGTATCTCTTTAACAGCCGACCATTGATCGGCCCTCCAGGATATTCATCTCTATTCATCTCCTTGAGCAGGAAAGCGTTTTGGTCGCGATATGCTGCAATCTTGTAAGGAACCTTCCATAAATTTTCAAATTTGCCATGCTTTCCCTTGTCTTCATGACGAGCATCCCACCTCAGAAGAACCTCATGTAGCTTAAATGTATTCGCCTTTGCTTTCTGGTCAAAAATCTTTTTGATGCGCTCCTGCAGCTTGAAAGTGTTTTGAAATATCTCCTCTCATGTCTGCTGCAAATGAATCATCTGTTTTATTCTTCTCTGCATAGGATCTTCTTCACTACTCGCTTCTTGAAGCAATTTGACTACCGGGACAGCAAGTGAAGTGGGAAAAACCGTGTCTGTTCCGTACACCAGCTCGAAAGGAGACATACCAATAGAATTTTTCCGACTCACCCTATCAACCCATAATGCATTTATCAACTTCTTGTGCCAACCCTTTTTGCTGATTTCCAACAATTTCTTAATGATATTGACCAAAGACTTGTTAGATGATTCCGCCAATCCATTTCCTTGAGAGTGGTATGCGGTTGAATGTCCCAAGCTAATATTGTACTTATAACAAAACTCGACCATCCTTTTTGACTTAAACGCTGCTGCATTATCCATGATTAGCTTACTTGGACATCCAAAACGTGACAAAATATTGGTCTCAAGAAAAGAAATAATTACCGCATCCGTAGCTTGTCGAGTGGGAATTGCTTCAATCCATTTTGTGAAGTAGTCCGTGGCCGTCAATATCCATCGATGCTGTCCTGATGATGCCAGATGAATTTCACCAATGAAATCCAATCCCCATTGCTGAAAAGGTGTGCTGACTTCAATTGGTTTGAGAGGCAAAGGCTGGAGCTTCTACTTTCCTTGAAAAATCTGGCATTCATGACAATTTTTAATAGCCTTATATACATCTGAAAATAATGAAGGCCAATAATAGCCTACCCTTAGAATCTTGTTTGTCGTAGTCTTCCAAAAAATATGACCCCCGCAGTCGCCTCTATGAAAATCTTCCACGACTCTTTTGGCTTCCTCCTCGACCAAACAATTTAATAACATTCCACCACAGTCTTTCCAAAACAATGTTGAATCTAGTATGCAAAATTTTGCAGCCTTCAATTTCAATGTTCTACTTCTGTTTCTTGGCATTCCAGGAGGTGAAGACAAATGCTGAAGTACATATAAAATATCAGCGTACCAAGGAGAAGAAAGAAACATTTCAGATACCTGAACTGATGGGTTCTCCTCATCTTCATCGGACATGGCAGCAATCAAATTTATGTCTAAAACTTGCAGATTTGTTTTAGCCATTAGCTTGGCGAGTCCTTGACCTTTGATCAGCTTGGTGGGTTTAATCTCTACATCATACTCTAACAACGCAGCAATCCACTTACCCCTTCTACCTTCCAGATTCGCCTGTACTAAAATATCTTTAACTGCTGCGTTAGGAACATAAGCTAGAATATGTGAATGCAATATATACACATGGAAATCCTTTAAAGCCTTAACAAGCACAAGTGCTTGCTTCTCAATGATGTTATATTTCAATTCTCCATCTCTAATAATCCGACTGAAAAAAGAAATAGGCTTTTCAACACCTTCTCTCTTCTACATTAGTACGGCTACCAAAGTGTGCTCAGAGGCAAATGAGAACAAAATAAAATCTTGAGTGTAGTCGGGGCTGATCAAAATAGGAGCTGAAGAAAGAGCTAACTTCACTAAATTAAATGATTTGACCGCCTCTTCGGTCCACTTTACCTGACTGTCTTTCTTGAGCATGCTTGTGATCTCTCTAAGATGCTCCGCTAAATTTGGAATGAAGCGATGTAGAAAATTCAGTTTACCATTGAAGGACTGAATTTATTTCTTGTTCCGGGGATGTTCAATTTTCTGAATGGCTTCAACACGTGCTAGATCAATACGGATGTCGTCTTTAGATATGATGTGACCAAGAAGTTTACCCTCATCCATGGAAAAAAGACTCTTTTTTCGGATTCAACGATATGCCATATTTTCTGCACCTTTGGAAAACAATTTTCAAATGATACAAATGTTCCTCATCTGAATTTGAAAATACGGTCAAGTCATCAAGATAAACAACTAAAAATACATCTTTCTCATTAGCGAAAGCTACGTCCATCGCACGCTGAAAGGTGGCTCCTGCATTTTTCAAACCAAAAGGCATCTTTGCATAATGAAATGTTCCCCATGGAGTGGTGAACGCTGTCTTGTCACGGTCATCCTCATGCACTAAAATCTGACGTATCTTGAATAACCGTCGAGTAGTGACATCCTTGATGCTCCAACTACTCGCTGCAATATATGATCCATTTTGGGCAGCGGATAATTGTCTTTTAAAGACACCTTATTCAAATTTCTTAAGTCAATGCATAAACGAATCTCACCTGTCTTCTTCCTTACGGGCACCAAGTTTGATATCCAATCTGAAAATCGGATAGGCACAATGATTCCTGACTTATACAATCTATTTACCTCTTTCTCAATTGATGGCATCAGTTTGGAATTGATACTCCTCAATTTTTGACGAAAAGGCTTCTGATTTGGCTTAATAGGGATAGTATGCTGAATGATGTTTGTGTCATATGTTTTAAGATTTGAGTAATCCCATGCAAATACATCAGAAAATAAAGACAACAATTTCATATATTCATCTTTTACCTTTGGTGATAATGACCTTGATAACTTAACCATCTTGGGATTTTCAGCTGTCCCAATGTTTACCTCTTCAACACCCTTTTCAGTCGGTCTCAATGTCGGTTTGCGGGCCACATCATCTTGGTCAAACAGCTCCTCTAAAGGAATCAATCCTTTAGGAATAATGTTGTCCTTAATTTGTAGCACATCCATTTGGTTTACTTGTATATTTTCATCACCATCATCATTTTCGGTATCTATTGAGGAATCTTTGAACTTACCCTTATTTTACAGAAACTCATTGATCTCTTCATCATCTTGAAAAAATTGCCAACATCCTTGATTATCTGGAATGGTGGGACGATGCTTCACGTGAATCTCAAATTTGTTGCTAGAATTCATTGGAATTTTTAAATTTCTTGCTGCCTTAGCAAGTCCATCAGCAACACCATTTTGTAGGCGAGGCACACATGTCAAGGTATAATCAGAAAACAACTTCAAAATATCTAAGACTGCATTTCCATATGCCCTCATGCGAGGATTTTTGGCCTGAAACTCACCCTTAACTCACTTTATCACCAACTCGGAATCACCATAGACCGCAATCTTCTTTGCTTTCAGTTTCTTAAGAATCTTTAGGCCAGCAATGAGAGCCTCATATTCCGCCTCATTATTTGAACAATCAAATGCTAGTTTATAGGAACACACTCTCACCTTGCTTGGAGATTTGTCTTGAGCGGAAAAAGGACTTCGAATCCACACACCACTACCAGCACCATCACTACCTACCGCGCCATCGAAATCCATGGTCCAAAGATCATCTTCATCCTCCTCCAAGTGCTGAAATTGTACTGCCTCTGATTTTTCTATTTGCTGCCCCTTTTCTTCAACTCTTTGCTCCATGATAGCTTGATTTTCTCCTCTTTCTTTTTGTAGTACTGCCTCTGAAATTTTCAGTGATCTCTGGTATATCTTCCACTTGAACTAACTGACTATCTATATCATTAAAGCTATCAAAAAATAAAAAAAATGACTCCAAATCTATATGTACATAATTTACAGGATGATTGATCAGCTTCTCTTTACTAGTTATCATATATTTCATCTTTTGCTCGCGATATAACTTTCTCATTTGACCGAAGACTGGAATTGTGGCATAAGAGAAGTCTAACTGTAGAGTACCCTTCAACTTAGCTCCCCAAGATCTCAAAATTAGCATACCAAAACGTGGAGGAATGTCTGCCACAACCACATCCATCAAAACATTTTTTGCCGGGATTTGGTCTAAGCTAACAACCAGATCTTTGATGAGCTCGATACATCTCACACGGCTGGAATCAAATGAATATAAATCATGATATTTTCTGGTAATGTCTAACCCCAGCTTCTCCATGATTTCCTTTGACATCAAATTGTGTGAAGCACCCGAATCAAACATGGCATTATGCAAGACATGTTCATGCAATCTCAAACTGATATAAAAGGGAGGAACATCACTCTCAGGGGACTGGCCATCCAATGCTGGCCCAAAGATCAATTCGGGCTGATCATCTTCAACGTTCACCATGTCAAGCATGGGATCAAAGTTCAGAATTTTGGAAACTTGACCTCGGTAGCTGCTGTTTCTCATGATTTCAGTCAAAGGAATAGATATTTTGAATTTAGAAATTTCATTTTCTAAACTAAAGGCTGAAACTTTGTCGACTTCTTTGACCAGAATCTCTCTCCTATCTTTTATTATAGCTGCCTGATTTGTCTTTTCCGTTGTTGATGTCTTGCTAGTTGTAGGATCAATTGTCTCCTTTCCTTTCTTCGGTGGTGTCGGTGAATCCATGTTTGGTCCTGTAGCTTCTTTTCTTTTCTGAATGGGATTGATAGGCAAATCTCGGTTCCTCAATGAATACTTCTTTTTTTGAGTGGACAAGGCATTCAAATATCCTCTTTGGTAGTCATCTAAATCTACATCATTAGCTAAGATAAAATCTTCATCTTGATGGGCACCTGAACTTTCTCCATACTCATCTTCTTCGGTGATATAAATGGGCATATCATCAGGAGTAAAGAAGTGATTTTGGTCCCCTGCTACATCAGCATCTTCATCTGAATCTTGAGTTACAAAATTCTACAAAAGAGGAGTTTTGATTGGTTGTTGGGCTGCCGGCTCTTGTACTCTTGGTTCACGCTGCTTGATTCTGTACTGAGGTTGTTGCTAGCCACGGTAATTTGGATTACAAATCTGCTGTTCTGATTTGTCAAGGTTATGTCTTTTGAACATCTCGCGAAGCCAAGGTGGTTCTGATGATGTAGATTCTTCCTTTATAGTCACTCTTTTCTCTGCCTTCAAACGTGCTCTCTTGTCGTTCAGATTTGCCTCAACATTGACAGCAATTTTCTGCATAACTTCTAAAGTAGGCGGATCTTTATCCCGTAATGAATAAGTCATCTCTAGATCAAAGCCATCCGGGAATTTAAGAAGAGCTGATTTTCTAGATGCTCTTAAGTCATCAGGGATAGCATTATAAACTGTATTGAACCTGATAATGTAGTCTTGGACAGACTCATCGGCATTATGTTTGATATTATTGTACTCGGCATTAATTTGAAGCAGATCCTTTCTAAGTTCCCAACGATCAAGAAACTGCTTCTGAAGTTCATCCAAGGTAGGTATACTTCTGGCTCCCAAGCCTCTGAACCATTTTCTAACTTCTCCTCCGAATGTTTGCACAAACAATCGCATAGTTACATCCTCGTCATCGATCTCATATAAATCATAAAAAGTTTCCATTTTGTCTATGTGCTGCTGAGTGGAAACACTTTGAGGAGTGCCATCAAATAAAGGAATTTTACTCTGATAGTCCACGGGCATATCATGCAATTGCTGAGGTAAAGCAAGAGGTGCAAAGCGAGCAGCCATTGCTCTAGGTGGATTTACTCTTGGTGTTGTTGGTGGAGTGGATGCTGCTACTGTGTGGGGAGTATGCGGAGGTGTATGCGGAGGAGAAGCAATGTGGGATGAAGAAGGGGAATTAGTTGTAGCTTCGGAGTAAGTAATTATAGGCTGCAAAGGAATGGTAGGAATGAAAGGCGGTTCAGTAGGAACTCTAGAGGTAGATGTCGTGACGGTGGATCCAATGTTTGCAGATATGGCTTCTAAAAACTCAGAAAGATTGGCTGCTTGGATGGTGGTCTGAAGGTGCCTCAAGATAAAATTGTCAATTAATTTATTATGCCTTTCAAATTCAAGAACTGCAGCAAAGTCAGGATTTGGAACAATAGAATCGATAGCATTTTCGGACTTGGTTTTGAACAATGACAATTCAAACCTTGCGTCGAAAGGAAGTTCTTCAAGGTATTCAAAAAGTGCAGGACATGAATGATATTTAACCAATGGAGTCACTAAGCTTTCTTGACGGAGGATTTTTCGAATCAAATTTGGATTTTCATAAATAGGAGGTGGATTCGGATCTGGATTAGCTCTTGTATGTCTTTTTGAAGCTAGTGTATTTATCAAGAGATCAAAAGAATGAAAGTAATTCAGCCAATCGTTTGCTAGACTCAATCATCCAAAGGTCTAGAACGATCAAAGGTACTGGGGTGATCTGCAAATCAAAGTTTCGCAAGCTAACTAGAGATTGACTGAAGCAGCATTTATCTACTTGCGCTTATGCATAGCAAGAGAGTTTCGAAAGCTACCTGGCGTGACTTCAGACTCTGTCTAAGACTTGTGAAACAAACTCATCAACAAGCAAACCATTTGAGATTTCTTCCCCAGTATGGTCGCCACTATGTTAGCGCTCAAATCTGCCTTAGGCTGAAACAAGGCAAGACTGAAGGCCACATCAAACCACGCTCATCCTCGTAGCTAGCCCTACGAGGACAGGAGAGGGCTCTCTCCAGGTCAAACTTGGCAAAAGATAATCGAAAAGGATCGATATGACCGAATTGATGACTGATTTTAGGCTAGGTATGAAGTACAAAGAGTTTACAATTGAGTTTTGATAATTTTGTTGAATTCAAGGGAAAGGCAAATTTGGGTACGGGGATGAGGCACAGGTTTTGCAGAGGTCCACTTGCGGCAAGATAGGTGATTGTTTTGATGCCTTAAAGCAGGTGAGATGGATAGATTAGACTGGTGAGAGGCTAAGGAGAGTAAGGGGTCTCAAGGATTCTCCTTAAACTGAAGAAAACATAGAATATTAAACAAATTTAAAGGCAGAGCACATCAATTTCATGGATTCTACCTTAACACTTCATTTTCTTAATAAGAGAAGATTCAATAGAGATAATGATGCATATACACAACTTACAAGTACTGAGAGAAACACACCATCAAGACATAAAGCCACATGGATCCCAAATAGTGCTGCAAAACTCTGGTCTTTCCTTTGCCAAAAATGCTGAAAAAATATGTACAATATAGTCTCAAAGCTATCCCAAGAGTCCAACCCTGAAAATGACTAAGAAAATACATAATATAGGCAAGCTAACACATTCCCTTGCCT
>APFE031724952.1:0-71896 GCA_000404065.3 Pinus taeda
TGATAAGCTCACCCACTTCCAAATGAAACAAGAAAGGATGGGAATCTCTCCTCACAAGCTTCTACAAGGAAGTCCTAATTTCAACAGCATCTACCCTTAGGAATATTCAGCTTTAAACCTCCCTCCTTCTGGCCCAATGCCTGTATTTATAGTGTTCGAGAGGAAGTTAATCAGGTCCACCATCAATGGGATAAGCCCCTCTTTGGATGGGATAGCTCCCCTCTTGATGGGATAAGTTCCTCTTTCATAGGGATACATGAACCATCTAGAGGCGCTCAATACACGTCGAAAAAGCTTCTAGAATGCTCTAGAAATGACCACAAGTAACTTTTTTAAGATGAAACTCGCGCCTTTTGACCTTTACAGGAGTACGCACCCATCCCTTTACATACAAAGCGTACAAGTACGCAGGCATTGTGAACTTGGGTTGCGTACACATAGGTAAGGCTGAGAGAAACTGCGTACCCAGAGATAAATAGATTTTTAAAGACTTTCTCTCTTTCTTGAAGTTTGACATGGAGAGCAGAGGTATGAGACTTGCCAAGGAGGATAGTATGACAGTTGATGGAGCCATACTAACTACAAATAGTCATGGTGACAAATTTTAGTGTAACAAGAAGTTTTGGTTGTTAAATTTATCGACCCTAAAATTACCATCTTCTGCCATTACTCCCACTCAAACGAGGAACCCTTCTTTCCTGCGAGTTTATCAGCCAAATAGACCTTCGACTCTAATACCATTTGTTAGAAAATTATATATTACATAGCAATAGAACACATAGAATATTGCATAAATATAAACACTGAAAAATTGCATAAAACCAGAGAGACACAGATATACGTGGTTCACCTAGTTTAGACTACGTCCACCTCGAATAGCTAGTCCTTTCTTTCTATTATCCGGTAAAATGAAGAGACGCAACCTACAACAGATCCACTGTAATATCCTCCATTTTCTCTCACAGTCTCACCTCTTTGTTTCTCGCTTGGAGAATACACATCTATTACAGAACCTCAATACAATGCCCTCATACAAAGAGAGGGGTTTCCTTCTAGGGCAAAAATCCCTAAACTAAACATAAGTTCTATCGTTAAATCATCTGCCTAATGAACGATCCAGATTGACTAGAAATTACTATACTTTTACAAGGTAATTTTACATTTGTTTTTAGCTTCGGGGGGCACTGCCTCCAAAACTCCTGTCGGGGGATCGCTGGCCCCCAGACCCCCTAGCAAGGGGGGATCGGCCCCCCTGAACCCCGTGGGGGGGACATGTCCCCCTCGCACCCCCCCCCCCCCGCGTGGAGGGGTGTACAAACTTCCTGGGGTATACATCCTGCTGAAACAAAGACCTCTAAATAATCATGCTCCACACCCAACAAAACTGAAGGTCGCCCAATTTTTTAGATCAGAATTAAAAACATAGTGGAGTCACCAAATTGTTATTTTGTTTTCTTCTTAAATGTGTACGAAAAGAAATCAGTTAAGGTTGTGGATGATAGAAAACCCTAACAATGAAAATGGCTACTAAACATTGTAGATCTACAACAAATGATAGAAACAAGACATGCCAAAGCCTTGATCTATGCCACAATCATAGTTAGACAACAAAATGGAATAGTAAAATAAGCACAACTAACTCCAATAATCCAATGGAACCAGATATATAAAGAATATATTTTATTAAACAACACCTATGAAGGGAACAAATAATGTTACTAGTCCCCCTCTATGGGATGGGTTCTTGGCTATCCTCACTCTTCAGCCTTTATAGTCTCTCTCCGCTATAATGTGTAAACCCAGTAAATAAAATGTTTGAGCTCAATGAGAACTCAAATAGAAAAGAAAATGGTGAGTGACAACGATAATAATCAGAGATGCAACAACGAGTGAAACAATGAAAATAATCGAAAGTGAATAATGAGTGGTAAACCCTTATTTTTATAACAAAATATTAGTTTATCCTCGAATGATGAGCAATAATAAAATATTATTAACCCCATTTTAGAAATAACCATTTGGAATATTTTATTATATTTGGTTAGACAGAAAAAATATTTAAACTTTTATTTAGAAATAATAAATAAATAATGATTTATTTAATTATTCTTAATGAGTTTAATTGTAAATGACTTAAATGTAGCTTATTAAGTAATTTCTCAAAGTGAAAGAAATTTTACTATGGTAAAATTGGCCCTACATGGTGTACTTCGATCCATCTAGTAAATTATGGCTAGATGATCAATTTTGTATGATAATAGATGGTATCTAGATCTCAAGTCAATCTTCAAGAAAATTGCTGCTCCCTTTAGCTGATTGAACAAGTCATCAATCTTCGGTAAAGGGTACATGTTCTTGATTTTCACTTTGTTTAACTCCCTGTAATCAATGCATAATCTAAGGGTCCCGTCTTTCTTCCTCACAAACAAGATCGGTGCACCCCAGGGTGATACACCTAGCCTAATGTATCCCTTGTCCAACATTTCCTTTAGCTGTAATTTTAACTAAACCAACTCAGGTGTGCTCATCCTGTAAGGTTCTTTTGATGTTTTATTTGCCCCTGGAACTAACTTAATTGCAACATCTAACTCCTTGTGAGGTTGAAACTCTGTGATTCCTCATGGAATACATCCTGAAACTACTACAACATTGGATATCTATTCAACATATTTTCATCCTCAACCTTCTCACTCTTGTCACTAGAAATGTGTACTGCAAATATATTTTACCCTTTCTTGTGGCTACGATTTGCTTGCATCGCTATCACCATCCTAACTAATGTGGCTTTACTCTTACCTTGCAAGACTCTTGGTTCTCATTGTCATCAACACACTCAATATATTTGTCATAGTATTCAATCTTGGTTCTATGTAGATACAACCAATCCAATCCCAATGACATATTGTATGATCCCAACAGTAACACATTCAAATGTGTTGTTGTAGGCATACCATTTAAATCAAATGCACAAGCTCTTACCCAATGATGAACTCGCTTCTTTGTACCTATATCCAACTGCACTAACCGAGACTCTGCATGTAATTCCTTACTCAAACCACACTTATCTAGCAAGTTAGGACTAACATAGCTATAATTAGATCCAAGGTCAATCAAAATATAAATAACTTGATCACAAATATTACCGTCCATCTCAATGATAGATGCATGGTGTTCTTCTTGTCCGTTGTCCACTGCTGCATAGATACATGGAATACTTTGGCCAACATACCCAACAATTTGTGCCTCTTGTGCACTATATATCTTAGGCCTTCCACCCTGATGCTACAGAGAATCTCTCCTAAGGTGTTCCTCACCACATGTCCAACACTCCAACCGACCAGTTCCCTCACTTCTATGTTGTTGTTGCTACTGTTGTGACCCATGTCCTTGTCTAGCTTCATTAAATCTATTTTGTTGTGCCACATTTTCTTTCCCATCTTCATGTAGAGGCCTTGTCCTCTTAGGCTACCATTTACCTCTACCTTTATCTTTTCCCTTCCATACATGGTGAGATTCATTCTTACGCTTTTATTTCTCATAGAAATGTTTTAGTTTCCCAATAACTTCCTCAAGTGACCAAGGCTCATCATACACAATCCGATATCTAAATTCTAATGGAAAACCACTAACAAACCATTGAACTTTAGCCTTCTCATCCGTAAGATATGGTACATACCTCAATAGCTCCAAAAAATTGGTCATGTACTCTTCATCTGTCATTGATCCCATATTTAAATCATAGAATTATTTTTCCTTACTTTCGTAGTACCTTTATGAGAAGTACTTCTTCCTAAAAAACCTCTTGAATTCCCATTAGCTCAAGTCATCTGTCCTGATGTCTCTAACCCACTTAACATCTTCCCACCAGATGTATGCTTTACCTTTCAAGATGAAGATAGCTATTCTAGCCTTCATGTTATTTGTGTACTCATGAAACTCAAATAATTTGTTCATCCCAAGTATCCAAGCCTTTGCATCTTCCGACTTCTTCACATATCCAACCAAAGTAGGTGGTTTTGATTTCTTGAATTCATCTAGTAAGTATCCCCTATCATTCCTCTTGTAAGGATGATAGAAATGATGATCATGATGTCTATCAGAACCAGAACTGGAATAATACATGTACTAATCGCCCCTCCTTTCCAAAGTGTCCAACAACCTTCCATCTCTCATTGTGTTAGATCTATCTGACTTATGTTTATAAAGAGATCTACTGCCATATGCTCCATTAGTCCCATCCTCATGTGCATGGTTGATCCAAAGCGGCCCTTGTCACTGAAATTTTGACAAACTTTGAAGAAGTATAGCATTAACCTTTTCTTACTTCTCTTATGCATGTATGATCTGATTTTTATCTACCTTACAACTCCTTATCTCTTCCTTCAAGCTTTTCAATGTATCAAACAAAACAAAAGTATGCCTCACACCATGCTTCTCATCTGATGCATTGGGAGATTCTACGTAGTCTACCACCTTGCTAGCCATTTGATCTTTCTCTTCTTGCAATGCATAATATGTCAGATAAACAAAATCACAATAAACCAACGTACCTTAGTATAGCTCGAGGAGGATACCTTGTTTATAAGTTCATCAAATCAACGTGATACATGTATAACATAATCATAACAACATATAAACATACACAAATAAATGTATCAACACATAAACATCACTCTAACTAGGATCCAGTCATTAATTCAAGGCCATATCAACAATGCATGTTATAAAATCATGAATGACAACAACCATTACTCCATTATACATATTCTTACATGCAACCAACAATATGCATAAGCAATGTCTAGCCAACTACAAATATGCAAAAACGCATGTAGTCAAACATAATCGATCAGTTCTTGCAATCAAACTACAAGACTGATGCAAGTAACCAAGTAACCAAAAGATTCAAAATGTAACCTAACATACAATGATGTAAGTAGGTGACATAAAATAAACATGTAAGCGTCAAATAACCATATATAGTCAGTCACATACTCATGTCAAATACTCTTCATGAAATCAACATCAAATTCTCCATGATAACCATATTACAATCCTAATCCAACGTCAAGAAATTTCAACAGGTATATAAGCGTAAGAGGCACACATGCAACTAACATGCATGCATGAATAACACCTTCAATCCATCTAGTCTGGGAGTTGAACCATGCTCTGATATCACTCTTTAACACCCTCCTCCCACATCCACCCAGGTAACCATGCCAACCAAGGTAAACATGAGACGAGAGGTTACTATGACCAAATTCGACCTCCTAGGTGACCTTAAGGAAGTGGAATCGATGGAACATCACACACGGCCATCCAACATCATCAACAGAACCCTCAGAAGATACGTTCACAACTCAAACAACACCCTCAGAAGACAAGTCATCCACTCAGACAACCTATCCGTAGGTGCCATTGTTGTTCTGGACTTCTTAAGCCATAGTCCCTCTCATTCTATGGGAAAGAATGTGACCAGAGACCTAAAGTATCTCTTATAGGCCCACCTGCCTGCCACTCTGGAGCAAAATCTCCAGTTCTTTGCTAGCGACCCTAGGAATTAAGCCACTTTTCAGTCCCAGAGCCTAGGCCAATGCCTAGAATGGAATGATAGATCATAATTAGATAAAGTACAGGGAAACAATGAAGCAAAAGAAATAAGTTAAACAATACCTTAACCATACCCCTACTAGCCATGACAGACATTTCATCAAACATGTCATCAATATGTAACCTACGGGTGTAAACAATAGAACTAAGTGTAGGGATCTTATACTTATCTAAGAATCGCTATGAACAATTTTTTCCTCATGTAATTTGATGCATATTCATATATTAGGTCATAAACACATTATCCATTCACATACAAGTAAAAACATGTTGAGATCCATACATAGTTGTTGTCATAAAATCTACATATAACCAACATAATAGGATCAGGAATACAATAAACATATCAACCAGAAAAATCCATATATATACCCCCATGCCATATTCCAAGTATGAATGTGGGACTCATAGAACACATCAAAAACACTAATCAATGTGGATGCCACCAAAGTTCTCAGCCTACAGTGTGAGGAATTTGAGTGCCTCCTAGTCTTTTAGGCTTTATTGTGCATCCATAGTTTGATCAAGGGATCACTAGGCCCTACATCGAGACATACTCTCCAGGATTTACCATGCATTCCATCCCAGAATCACTAGGCCGAACAAAGAGAAAATCCACCTCTTGTTTATACTGTATATCCCTTCATTCACTGGAAAGGATTCTTAGGCCCAGTGAGGCACACAATCTGACTTTACCACAATCCACAATCTGGTTCAAGGGTTACTAGGCTATTGGATTCATGCATCCTCAGTTCGGTTCAGGGACCACTATACCATGTGTTTGTTAATTCAAAGATCACCCCACTCAACTTCAAATCCAATTTGGCCATCCCACATAAAATGAATGAGAGAACCCATCTCATTAAAGCTATCAGGAAATGGCAAGGCTAGGCTAAAAATACTCTCACACCTAACAAAACCCCTGCCATGGTAGAAAAGAAACACATGAAATCCCATGCATGCCAAATCTATCAAGGAAAATACACATGCAAGTCAAGACCTGCAATGAATCCTATTGTAGTTTTTTTTATCTTACCTTTCCTTGCTTGATCTTTGCTTCCTATTGCATTCTTTGCCTCTCTTTCTCCAATGCCAAAGTGCTCCAAGAAAAATCTAAGTGTCCAAGAGTATGAGAGAGAGAGAGAGTAATGAAAGTGCTCCAATGCTAAACTGACAAAAGGTTGCCAATTGATCCTCAGAAGCCTTTTTATGAATGAAGCCTCTATTTTTCTTCATTTTCCATTATTTTCCTTCATTTTCCTCCTCACATGCAACTTGTGACCTTTCACCTCCTTTTCTCCTAATTTCTATTATTTTAATAAATAATTGCGTCAAAATGTCATTTTGCATTTCCAAAGCCTTAGCCATTTCCTTTACCAATTTCCGAACCAAAAACAACCAAATGAACACCCCCTAATGTGTCTTTCCCAACATTTTGCATGGAATAAGTGTCCCATTCATCCATGGTTATTGTTGTTCTCTTTTATTACATGGAATTTTCACTAAGGCTATTACAAAATTTAAGTCGGGAAACAAGCTTGAAAGGGACAATACAGTGAAAGATGGTAGGTTCTTAGACACACCTGAGAGGAGAGGTAATGACTGTGGGTTATATTTTAGTTTTGGTTCAAAGATACAACATCATCATCATTGCCACCATCCATATACGAGGAGTGAGAAGCAGTACTTTCCAGAGGAGTTCAAGAAGTCATAGGATGCAAAAGCTTGGTTGATTGGGATGAATAAGCTCTTATGGTTCATGATTACTTAGATAACATGAAATCCATGATAGGTACCTTCAATCTTAAAGGGAAAGTAGAAATTTGGTGGGAAGATGTAAAGAATGTCAAAGGAATTTGGGAAGAGGAGTTGACTTGGAGTGAGTTTAAGAGACTTTTTTAGGAAGAAGTATTTATCTCAAAGACATTATGATTACAGGCGAAGGAATTTTATGAGTTAAAGATACGATCAATGACCAATGATGAGTTTGCTAGTAGATTCTTAGAGTTGTTGAGATATGATCCTTATCTTAAGGAGGAGAAAGAAAATATTCAAAGATTCATCAGTGGGTTTCCAATATCATTCAAAGACATGATTGAGCTTAATGAGCCTAGATTGTTGGAAGAAGCCATTAAAAAGTTAAAACATTGTTATGAGCAGTCAAAGTGTAGATTTGAATCTAAACAAGATTGGAAAGGTAATGAGCATAATAAAGGAAAGTGGGTTAAGAAGAGAGGAAAACCACATGATACAGATAACAAGGTGAATGCAACACCGCACAATAAGTTTAATGCAGATGACTGAAGATAGGGATTTTAGTCTTAGGAGTAGAACATAGGTGATGGTAGGAAGCCTTTTACAGTGTTGGAATTGTGGAAAAGATCATCGCAGACGGGATTGTCCACATCATTAGGGTGGAAGACAGCAAATCTATAGTGCTAAGGAGGCGTAGATAGTTGGGTATGTTGGACAAAGTATTCCTCATATCTATGCAACATTGGATAGAAGGAAGGAGGATCACTAGGCATCCATTATCAATATGGATGGTAAGCCCAAGATCTAATTATAGTTATGTTAACTTCAACCTAGTAGATAAGTGTGGTTTGAGAAAAATAGTGTATGCAGGGTCTTGGTTAGTGCAGTTTTCTACAAGTACTAAGAAGAGAGTTCATCATTAGGTAAGAGTTTTTGTATTCAATTAAATGGTATGTCTACATCAGCACATGTAAATGTGCTTCTGTTGGGATCATACAATATGATATTAGGTATGGATTGGTTGTATCTTCACAGGACTAAGGTGGATCGTTATGAAAAGGCTATTGAGTGCTTGGATGAAAATGGGGAACAAAGAATATTGTTGGGTAAGAAGAAGGTGACATCAGTTAGAATGGTTACAATTATGCAAGCCAAGCGCAGTAGTAGGAAGGGATGTGTATTGTTTGCAAATAGGTATCTAGTTTTGCAACAGTTTCAAGATGTATTCCAGCAGAGATCTTACAGTTACTTCCTCACAGGGAGGTGGAATTTTGTATTGAGTTGATGCTAGGAGCAGAACCAACATCAAAGGCATTGTACATGATCAGAAATCTATAGTTAGTGGAACTAAAGTTTCAATTAAAGGAAATGCTTGACAAGGAATACATTAGGCCAAGCTTGTCACCTTAGGGTGCACGAAAACTATTTTTGAAGAACAATGGTATTATCAGGTTGTGCAATGATTATAAGTATGTGAACAAGGTGACGATTAAGAACAGGTACCCTTTTACACAAATTTATGACTTTTTTGATAAGTTGAAGGTTGCAAAAATGTTCTCGAAGATTGATTTGAGATCAAGATACCATTATGTATGCATTAAAAATGAGGACATCTACAATAATTCTTTCCACACCAAGTATGGGCACTATGAGTTTGATGTGGTTCCTTTTAGTTTGAATAATGCTCTATCTACTTGCATGTGTTTGATGAATAATGTGTTGCATCCTTATCTGGAAAAGTTTGTGATTGTAGCCATTGATGACTTATTGATACATTCTAAGAATGAGGAAGAGAATGAAAAACACTTAGAAACAATTTTGAGGTTGCTAAGAGAGCATCAGTTGTATGCCAAACTTAGTAAGTGCATTTTCTTTCAGAAAAAGGTACATTACTTGGGGCATGTATTTTCTAAGAAAGGTATAACAGTGGACTCAGACAAGGTCAGAGCTATCATGGAGTGGGAAACTCCTAGGAATGTGGATGAGGTTAGATCATTCATGGGATTAACAAGTTATTACAAGAGGTTCATTAGGAACTTCTCATGGATTTATTATCCTATCACATCATTGAAATGAAAAGGGAAGAAATTTGAATGGATAGATGAGTGTAGAACTAGTTTTGAGTAGTTGAAGCAGTGGCTTACGAATGCTCTAGTTCTAAAGATTGCAAATTTAGACAAAGAGTTTGTGGTATGTACAGATTCTTACAAGAAATGAATTGGTGGGATTTTTACATAGGAAGGATAGGTAGTGTGCTATGAATTAAGGAAACTGAATGAGAATGAGAAGAATTATGTGACACATGATCTTGAGTTGGAAGCTTTCATTCATGAGTTGAAGATGTGGAGACACTATCTTTTTGGAAGGAGGTTTATCTTGATGAGTGATCACAATGGATTGAGATACTTGTTTGACCAACCTAATCTAAATTCCAAGCAAGCTAGATGGTTGGCTACACTAAGTGAATTTGACTTCGATATTAGGTACATTAAGGGAAAGGAGGACAGGATTGCAGATGCTCTTAACAAAAGAGTACAGGCAAATCACATAGTAGCTATGAGTTCATATGGGACAAATTTACAGGATCATATCCTACAAGTAGGACAATAGGATGACATGTATCAGTAGCTTAGGCACATCTTACAGCAATAGGTTACAAGTGAACAGGATATGGATTATCATCTCACAATAAATGGTTTGGTAATATTTAGGGACATGATCTATTTTCCAGAGAACAATCAACTCAAGAAGCTTATGTTGTAGGAATTTAATGTCAATCCATATTCAAGTCACCCGAGATATTAGAAGACATTGATAGCAGTTAAGGAGTTCCACTATTGACCAAATTTGAAGAAAGAGGTGGCAGAGTTTGTTGCGAGATTCTTGGATTGTCAATAGGTAAAAGTAGGGTGTAAGAATCTAAGTGGATTAGTATTACAGATCCATTTAGGCACATCACTCCCATCATCTAGATCAATGTTTTAGGGTTCATCAAACCCTAATTCTAGTTGCTACATGCCCTAAACAAGTCACCCTTTTGAATGCCTCCTTCCCAGACAGTTTCATGACTTGAAGGCATCCTGAAATGACCTCGAAAGGGACCAGCGCAGATAGGCCCATGTATTTGTGTGGCACTAGTGATTATGGTTTGTGCTACTAAGGAAGACAAGGATTGGACAGAGTTTTGGACATCCATGTCTTTGTTCATGTAGATTGGGTTAGAGATCTTGATCAAAAAATATCTACAAGTGGGTATGTGTTTAACCTATTTGGAGGTGTAGCTACTTGGATGGGTAAGAGACAATATATACTGCCACTTTCAACTACAAAGGAAAAATACATGGCATCCACTCATGCAAGTGAGGAAGAATTTTGGTTGCAGAGATTGTGTTCAAGTATGGGATTAGTACAACGAGCTATAAGGATAGACTGTGACAGCCAAGGTGCAATTTTATTGGAAAAGAACCCTACTTATCATTCAAAGACAAAGCACATTGACGTTTAGTATCACTTTTTGAGCGATATGGGATATGGTAGAAGACAAAAGGTGTTGTTGGTAAAGGTGGAAACTTTGAAGAATACTGCAGATGCATTGACAAAGTCTGCAAACACTGATAATTTCTCTTGGTGTAGAGAAAAAATGGGCATTGCAGGGCTAGATCTATTAGTAAGCTCTCATGTGGCCCCCTATGGAAAGAAAACAATAAGTAGGAGAATGTTGGGTTGTGTTATATTCTTTGGGCCCCATATTAGGTGGGTAGACCTACCTATGGTTTTTTGCATGGATTTTGCACATGGTTTTGGGCATGATGGTTTTCAGTCCATTGTATTTTGTAGATTCGGTCAAGGGAACTATGGTTATGTTCTAATCCAGGGTTAATGGATTGGGGTTTATGGATGCTTTGACATGTACATATATGTATTGTAACATTGAAAGGAACATAATGAAAAATCAATCTGGTAGTCCTGGTTTTGGGATCTAGGGGAAAATATCTATTTATATTTGTTTTATGTGTTATGCTCTTGCTATTGTTTATTTTCAGTCCAACCTCTCTCACTTACCCATGGATGCCTCCTCGAGAATATTAGTTACCTTGATATTCAATCTTTGGAAGTCCTTAATTTAATTCCCAACTAGTCCTTTTGTTTAAGATTTATCATTTGGCTAAAGAAGCTATTTCTTTTTTTATCCTCCATGGAACTAATTCTAAGTATGGAAGGTCATTCAATTCCCCCATTTATGACATAACCTCCTTCATCCTCCTATAAATTGAACACTCATCTAATTGATCAGGGGATGGAATATGTTGAATTGTAAGGATATAATGTTGCTATGAGAATTGGCTTGTAGACAAGTATTGTTATGCTACAAGTTTGTCATGCTTTTTATGTGATGTGGATGGAATCCAAGCTAGAGGAGTGACTTAGAATCAGACTTGATGGTTGTAATTCCTTATTCTATTCAATAAAGTATTTGAATATTTTTTCCATATGCTTATCTTGTTATATGATGCTTATATGTGTGAATGTATCTGATTCCATTTACTTGTATTCAATAGATATTTTGCTTTGATCGGTCCCTTGTCTTCAGTTGATGTTTACAGGTATTTCTCAAGCATGTTAAGTATGGGAAGGAGTGACAGGATCGATACAGAGGAGACAAGAGAAAAGCAGAACTACAAGTAGGTCTTATCATCTTCTTTGTCTTATCTATTTCTTAAAGGAAAAGGCTAAAGTGCTTTAAACTGTTGTTCTAGATATGACTACTTATCTAGGGAATTAGTATTTATCTGTAGATACCAAATTCTCCAAAACAAATGGGCAACTCTACTGGGGATAAATCATCCTTCGTAGTATCGTAACCACCTCCTAGGACACTCTTGTAGACCCTACTTGTGTTCATTGATTGTATTACAACTATTTTTCATTGAATTTTGGTCAAAACCTATGTCAAGTTGCCTCTTGAAATGGCTCAATGTCACCAGTGTGGGCCTGTGAGGGACACAGTGCACTACAGAGCACCCTTAGCTTAGGGAAAGTGCTCTGAAGTGCATTTTCTCCCATTCAGGGCTGCGTTAATCCTCCTAGGGTCAGTTTCCAACCTTTGGACTGAGTTTTTTACCAAATTTCCTTTGTTTGATTTCTTGCTGATTGATCAATGAATGCCATGTCTCAGAAAACAAGTTTTTATCTCCTTTTCTAGCCCTAATTTGACTTGGTTGATTAATGTTTCTTAAATGTTTTCTTTGTCATTATTGTTCCATAGTCAAAGTTAGATTATAGTTGATTAATCTTTGTTCGAAAGAAAGTGTCGTAAAAGTCTTCTGTTCCTTCAAAACAGAATTGTCGTAAAGTCTTCATTCTTGTTAAAGATTGATTGGTTGTATGTGCATTAGTTTCCTTTTGTTCCTATTCACATTCAGGAAATTGAAGAGAAATACATGCATTTTGCATTGAAAAAATTGTGTGTGCTCATAGGAATAGTTTAGGGAAATTGCAGTAAATTGTGCTCTTTTCTCTTTGATCGAAAGAAATCTGATTGCTCTATCCCTATTAGCTAAGATTTTCATTGTTAAATTGAATGGAAAGAATGCTTATCATAATAGTTGCATTCCTAGGAATTTTTTAATACATCACGTGGTGAACTTGAAAGGCAAATTCATAAGCAAGATCAACTTAAAATTAACAGAGATTTACCTAATGGAGCATTGTCACCTAACGAAAATCATTTAGTGGTTCTAGGCTAGAGATGTGTTTTAGCATCGTAAAACATAGCAGATGTCACTAACTTGTCTACAATACATCCCGAGTGTGATACCTCATTCCACATACGTGAGTATATTGTAGCTTGTCCATGTACCTTTGGGTATATAGGGCGGTGTTACAGTACGTAAAGTATATCATAATGCTCTCACTGTGCGGTTTTGCATTAGAAAACGCTAATATGGATTGGGCCTCCACGTACTTTCGGATATATATGGGAGGACAACACTAAGTTTCTATCCATCCTTAGGTAACTGAGTCAGCCACCTTGTACACTGTGATACATCGAACACAACATTTGGGGATATTTTCTGCTTGTACTTCTCAGTTCACCAAGAGGTATTCTGTAGTTCATAGTTGTCTGGTAAACATTTTACCTAGATTATCCCTCTTTTGTTTTGTTATGTTACTTTGATTAAAATAAAATTAATTGACCAAGGATAACATCGTCCATGCTCACTCTTTAGTTGATCTTAGGTTGAAATATATAGTGAAAAATCCAGAGTCCAATGATCAAGGAATTCCTTTTGATGGGAATCCTCATCCTTTTCCTCCTTTCAGAAATATTGGTGCTCCTTATATGGCTACATTATCCCTATTGGGATTTACCATTAGCTTACCAGTATGGTTTTTTTCAACCTCTTTGGTTCAAAATGTCATGATTTCTCTGCAATCGAGTACTTCTCCAACTAGACAAAATCAACCTCTAGTTGATCCTAAAGTTGACCCTTTGCCTACTTCCTTGGTTGTTTCCTCCTCCCCTTCTTCTTCTTCGCCTGGTGAAAGTATTGGTACTAGTAACTAGGTGGCTAAGAAGAAGAAGAGGAAGAAGAAAATTCAGCAAAGGGGAAACCAAGCAACCATTGATTTGAGTGCAACATCTGATGAGAAATCGTCTGTCAAGCCTCACAAAGTTCGATATCCATGCAAAATTTGTGCAAGAGACCATCTTCTTCGAAATTGTTCTGGTATTCCTCAAATCTTAGAAGAATGGTCTTCCCGTTCACATCCTCCTGTGTCATCAACTTCTGGAGATCATGCTGGTGACACACCATCAACTAGTGGTAGTAAAGTGTTGGAAATAATACTGAGAGGGGGGGTGAATCAGTATTATCAAATCAATAATTTAATTTCTCAAACAGATTTATATACGCTACTTCAACTAAGTGAACTAGTGTGTACACATGAATGTACTTAAAGCAACCAGTGTATATGCAGAGAACTTTTGATTTAGACAATTTATCATGTATTGAGCTTTTACCAGTGTATCAGATATTTATTAGACAGTGAAGTAAAAGCAGAATAAAGCATCACACATAAGAAACACACATGAACACCAAGATATAAGGTGGAAACCCAATGTGGGTAAAAACCACCTGTTGTGTTTGTCTTCTTTTAATAATAAGAAAATCTGTTTACAATCCTGTATTGGTGCAGACTCATACCACTACGTAGGCACCCACCTGCAGAAGGCTACAACCTTCTCCCATTATCTAGCTACTACTGGAAGGGAGATACAACTCCCTAGCTCTTGTACTAGCAAATATGTTTACTAGTACATTGGTGCCAACCTACAGAAAACTCCACTCTTCTACCAGGGACCACGTTTCATGAATTTTCAGACTGGATACTCCTGAAACACAACACCACAATCTGAAGGCCATGTTTCATCCAGTTTTCATACTAGACCCATCAACAATATTGAAACTCAGAAAATCATAACTGCATCAAATACATCTCCATCAACCAATCACTGAAACTCAATCATCACTTTATGAATCAACCACAATTGAATCAATCAATCATTGACAACCCATCACCACTGAAGCAAATCACAATCAATTAATTTGATCATTCATAACATTGTTACCAGAATACAATCATCAGAATAGAACCCATAACTCTGCAACAACAAACAAAGACTACTGAAACTTTAAACATCATTCTTCAGAAGGCATAAGCTACTTCCCTGTGTTGAACCAGCGTGTATACCCACTGTTACCAAAGGGAACCAGCGTACAGATCTGTAAATTACAATTTATGATGTATATGCTAATTTGATATGTTGAAACAACGTGCATACATTATTTTACTAAAGAAAACCTGCGTATATATATGTAAATGCTAAATTAAAACATCACAACTATTCTAGACTTCAGTCATACCCAGATCATCACATTTACAGAATAAGACACGCATCAGTATTCAGATCTAGATTTTTCAAGATCAAACCACATAATGATAATAATTTTAAGCCTTTATGGTCCTAGTTCATCAAACTTCATCAGCCATATAGGTGCCTCCTTAGATCAGATCAAGCAAACCATCAGAAGCTCATTAACCTGCATATATGATCCAACACCTCATAAAAAATTCAAAAATACTTGCTAACCTTGGCCTAATGATCTTCTCCTCCTTATATATTTTTAGGCCTTTCTCAATACCATGGACCAAAACTACTTAGGACCAATACCTTGGACCAAATACCTCAGACCAATTACCTTGAGTCAAATACCTTGGACCAAAAACTTTGGTTTTCCAAGATATACACGCTTTTCCTTCTGTGAAAGTGCATGTGTACGTATACACGCCTTTTTTCCAGTAAACCTATGTGTATACACAGCTTGGACAAGGTGAACCTGTGTATACCTCTCCTTCTTCATTATTTGGAGTCTGATCTTTAATTCTTTATTGTTGACTTGTTACATTGTGATCTTTCATCTGAGTGAGTTACCATCAAAGACAACACCTGTATCATAATGCCAACAATCTCCCCCTTTAGACTTGATGGCAACAACAATACCAAGTCACTCCCCCCGCTTTGACATCAAGGGAAAAGGGTGGACCAAGATATTCTCATCTTTTGATATACATTATGTTGTCTATGCTCCCCTTGAGTTCATGTTGAATTCTTTGATTGAGATCCCCCTTTGTACATGCTAAGATGCACTAAAACTGTCCATGCTCTGAAAAAAAAAAAAAAAATAAAAAAAAAAAAAATAAATTAAAAAAATAAAAAATTAAAAAAATTAAATTAAATAAAATAAAAAATAAAAAATAAAAATAAAAATAAAAATGACTCTATAACTCAACTATGTGAGGATCGCCTTCCTATCACTAATGACTCATACATACATCCATCTCCCAACCAAGTGGGGATATACCAAATTTGACTCATCTACCCAACCAAGTGGGGATATACCAATTGTTTATACATGACATAAACAATAAATATTACATCATCCATCCCATGTAAAGTGGGGATACAAATTACATCATTTGTCCTAGAGGACTCATTCAAATGTACACCCTATACTTTTACATGACCTAAGCAACAAATGGTATAAATATTTGAAGGCATAGCTGGAATCCACAACCATATTGCCAAAAATGATGAATGTATGTGAAGGCTAATGCTCCCCATGAACCTGTGCTACCTGTGCATTGTTGATAGGGCAATGATCAAGGCATCTTTTTCAGTTAGATAAAAATTAATGAACAAAGCATATTGATAGACATTAATCATCAATATCAGTCATAGCACCCATATCAGAGCTTGCCCATCTATTTTTCTTGGTTGAAAACATATACGCTCCTTGACCCATAGAAACCCGTGTGTGTGCGCGATTATTCTCCATGAAACACGTGTATAATAACCTTTCTCTGAAAATTTGGATTTAACAGTAGGATGATGCAGCAATTACTCCCAACTTTTGTTTGAGACATTCAAATGTCTCTCTGGGTAGTTGTTTAGTGAATATATCAGCAACCTGTTCTTTGGAGGGAACATACTCCATTTTGACCTTTTTTTCAAGCACTTGTTCATGTAGAAAATGGTATTTGATGGGTATGTGCTTGGTCTTGGAGTGCATGACTGGATTCTTTGAAATACTGATGGCACTTGTATTATCACATAGAATGGAGATGGGTGGAGTACATGTGATATAAATGTCTTGCAAGGTTTGCATCATCCAAAGTAGTTGTGTGTAGCAAGATGCAGCAGCCACATATTCTGCTTTAGCTATAGATAAAGCAATTGAACATTGTTTCTTGTTGAACCAAGACACTAACCTGGAACCCATATAGAATGCACCACCACTAGTGCTTTTTCTTTCATCAACATTTCCTACCCAATCTGCATATGTATATCCATGAAGAGTAAGATCTATATCTCTAGGATACCATAAACCAAAGTTCTGAGCTCCTTGAAGACATTTGAAAATTATTTTGACTACCTAAAGGTGTGATTCCTTTGGATTTTATTGAAATCTTCCAACTATTCCTAATGCATGCATGACGTCAAGTCGGGTACCTGTTAGATAAATTAGACTGCCAATCATGGATCTGTAAGTTGGTTGATGTATTGCTGTTGATTCATCATTTGAGTTGAGACTACATCCTGTTACCATTGGGGTACATACAGGTTTAGAATCTTCCTTGCCGTACCTTTTCAAGATCTGTTTGAGATATTTGGTTTGTGAAAGAAAAATACCATCTTTATTTTGTTGAACTTGTAGACCAAGAAAATAGGTAAGTTCACCAAGCAAGGACATTTCAAATTTTTGCTGCATTACTAAAGCAAAACTCTAGCTCATGGATTCTTCATTGCTACCAAAAATGATATCATCAACATAAACAACAATAATTAGCAATTTATCAGTTTCAATCTTTGTATATAGATTGCTATCTGTTGAACCTTTTGTAAAACCTTTTTGGTGTAGATATTTGTCAAGACGGTAATGCCAAGCCCTTGGAGCCTGTTTCAGACCATAGAGAGCCTTTTTGAGTCTGCGTACAAGTTTTGCATCATTTTCAAGAATGAATCTTTCTAGTTGTTCAACATAAACTTATTCTTCTAAATCTCCATTAAGGAAAGAATATTTTACATCCATTTGGTATACTTTGAATTTCTGAAAGCTAGAAAGAGCAAGAAACATCCTTATGGCTTCAAGTCTAGCAATAGGTGAGAAAGTTTCTTCAAAATCTATACCTTCTTGTCGAGCATATCCTTTACAAACAAGTCTGGCCTCATTTCTAATGACTTCTCCATTTTCATTCAACTTGTTTTTGAATATCCATTTAGTTCCTATAATATTTTTATCATGAGGTCTAGGAACTAATTCCCAAGTATTATTATTTTCATTTGCTCAAGTTCTTCATTCATGGCCTTGACCCAACATTCATCTTTGCATGCTTCATTTACATTTTGAGGTTCGGTGGAGGATAGTAATTCTAGACAGCTTGAGGTTTTTGTAATAGTTCTTCTTGTCTATACACCTGCCTCTTTTTCCCATAAAATTTGAGTTTCTGGATGATTTTTCTGAACATACCTAGATGGAGTCTTTTCTTCTACCGTTATCTCTTCTTCTAGTGCTTCACTGGTTTCTTATTCAATATCATTGTGATTTGATGTGAGAAAATATTCCCATCTTCTTCATTGTTATAATCTTTTGTTTTTATCTATTTTGGATTTTTGCATGCTTCATCAACTACAACATCAATACTTTCAACAATTTTCCCATCTTTTATTATAACATTTATATCCTTTACTTTGGGAAGAGAAACCAAAAAGAATACCTTCATCTACTTTGGGCTCAAACTTACCAAGTTTTTCATCAGTCCTTTTGATATAACATTTGCTTCCAAAAACTTTAAAATATTTTACAGTAGGAGTCTTACCATACCAAAGTTCATGTGGAGTTTGAGTGCTATTTACCCGAACAATTGCTTGGTTGAGAATAGTTACAGAAACGAATGCAGCTTCACCCCAGAAGGTTGTAGGAGTTCCAGATTCATCTAGCATAGCTTGAGCCATTTGTTGAACAATTCTGTTCATTATTTCTACCACTCCATTTTTCTAAGGAGTCCTTGCCATGGACAATTGCCTTTTTATTCCATGTTCTTCACAAAAGTCAAAGAATTCATCTAAGGTAAACTCCCCTCCTCGATCAGATCTGAGGCATTTGATTTTTCGATCTGATTCATTTTCAACCAAAGCTTTGAAGGCTTGGAACTTTTCAAATGATTCATCTTTATGCTTTAGAATACCTATCCAACACATTCTGGAAAAATCATCAATGAACAAAATAAAGTATTCTTCTCCATGAGGTGAATTTTTCCTTGATGGTCCACATAAATCAGTGTGGACAAGTTCAAGAGGCTTACTAGCTGAGCCTTCTTGTTCAATGAAGTGAGCTCTGGCTTGCTTACTGATTTGACATGGTTTGCATATTGTATTTTTAGGGATGCTAATATCTAGAAGATCACGAACAACCTTGAATCTGCATGGTTTTCTTATTTAAGAAAAGCTTAGATGTCCCAATCTTCTATGCCACAACCACTTTTCATCATTTTTGCTTAGATAGAACTTTTGTTGTCCTCCCTTGAGTATGTATAAGTTGTTTGGAGTTCTTGTACCTTTTGATCACAGTATCTCCTGTATCAAGCTCACGAACAACACATCCATTTGATCTAAACACCACTTCATTTCCTTGATCACACATTTGCTTGAAACTCAATAGGTTATGCTTTAAAATGTCTACATACATAAAATTTCCAGCTTTAACCTTTTCTTTCAAGAAAATAGAACCTTTACCTTTTATGACAGTAGGAGTGTCGTTTCCAAATGAGAAATTCTTTTCCTTTTCTAAGGCATTATATGAGTGAAGTTTTTCTTTGTCATTTGTCATGTGTTTTGAGCATCCACTATCGAAGTACCACTGATTTTCTTGTCCTTCTGCATACAAGGCTATACCACATCTTTCTATTTGAGATTCTTTCCTTCTCCATATCTTGGGATTTAATGGAGTTTTCTCCTTTTGAGATGTTTGCCAAAATTTTCTCCTGCGTTGAGATTCTTCATGACCAAAGTTGTTACAGATTGAGCATTCTATTTCATTTTCAAGAAGAGAAAAGTTATTATAGTAAATTTTCTTGACCCCTATTCCATTCCTTTTATTTTTTGCTTCTCTAGTCATGATGGTTTTGTAAGCAACACATTGAGCAGCTTTGTGTCCAAAATTATGACATGAAAAACATTGCCCATTAAAGAAGTTCCCGTGACTATTGAATCTATGGACCTGATCATTGTAGTTTCTATTGATATTCATCTTTGGAGCAAATTGAGTATGATTTACCTGAAGTTGGTTGTGGCTTCTATTCGTCCTTGGAGTAAATTGAGTTTGATTTACCTGTTGATCTACTTTATGCCTTTGCTGATGATTGTCATACTATTCAATGGTCTTTGCTGCATCAAGATAGCTTTTAGTGGAGGTTGATGGCTTTTGTGATTGAGATGCTTCTTCAATATATCCAAGACCTGTATTTATCAGAGGAGAATTTTGCACTTTGATAATTTCATTTAAGATTTCTCATCCTTTAGCAAATCTAAGATTGAGAGATTTCGTTTTATCAAGATCTTTTCTTAGACCCACAATTTCACATTCTATTTTTTCATTGTGTTTTTCTTTTTCAACAAGTTGGTATGTCAAGGTATCTATAATCATATTCTTTTTGTCTAAATAGATTTTGAGTTTAGAGATTTCTTCATGAAGGTCATCCTCTTTTAAATCTTCCCAAAAATTATCATTGTCATAAGCCATTAGAGGTCTATAGTCATTACTATTTTCATCTTCATCACTATTTTATAAACAATCATTATCTTCATGAGTATAGTAACTCTTTTTATTTACAAGTTGTTTTCTATTCCATTTTGCATATTCCTTCCCGTTTTCATATTTATCTTTATGAGGACATTGGGCAGCATAATGACTGACTCTGCCACAAGCAAAGCATTTGAAAGGTAGCTTACCTCTAAATCTCATGAAACCCCATTGAAGCTTCTTGACAAACTTTACCTCATATTCTTCTTTTGAAATGTGTCCTGATTCATTCTGTTCTTCCTTTCCTTTTGCTGAAGCTTTAAATGCGGCTTATCTCATATCTGATGGTCCTCCTTTTCTCATCTCAAAGGCAGATAAGATTCTGTGAAGCTGTGTCATAGTGATAGTTTGGAGATCCTATTTTTCTTCTATGGTAGACATTTTTTATTCAAATTTGGTAGACAAGGATCTCAAAACTTTCTCAACTAAGGTAACTTCCTTTATTTCTTCACCCAAATTCTTCATACAATTAACAACCTCATCTATACATAAGAAGTAACTAGCTATACTTTCATCACTATGCATCTTAAGGGTTTCATACTAAATTCTGAGAGTTTGAAGTTTAGCACATTTTACCTAAGAGTCTCCTTCGTAGCTCAGAAAGATTTTGTTCCATATTTATTTGGCTGATTTGAGCTACATGAATTTGACAAACTCTGATTGTGCCAGACTTCCCAATAAAGTATTGTTAACTATGGCATTGGTTTCATATTGCTTTTTACCTGCCATATATGTAGGAATTGCTGTTGGAAATGTATATCCTCCTTCCAAAATTTCCCAGACATCCGTTCCAAGTGATTGTAGATAGGTTGTGGTTCTTATTTTCCAATAAACAAAATTGCTCCCATCAAAGATTAGCAGTCTGATGGATCCCACGTTTTCTTGATTACTCATGATGATGGATCTCCCTTCAAGCGATCAAGCTTCTTTTGAAGGACCTACTCTGATACCAATTGTTAGAAATAATACTAAGAGAGGGGGTGAATCAATATTATCAGATCAATAATTTTATTTCCCAAATAGGTTTATATATGCTACTTCAGCTAAGTGAACTAGCGTGTACACGCGACTGTACTTAAAGCAACTAGAGTATATGCAGAGAACATTTGATTTAGACAATTTATCACGTATTGAGCTTTAATTAGTATATCGGAGATTTATTAGATAGTGCAGTAAAAGCATAATAAAGCATCACACATAAGCAACACACATGAACACCAAGATATAAGATGGAAACCCAATGTGGGTAAAAACTACCTATTGCTATCATCTCTGTCTTCTTTTAATAATTAATAAAATCTATTTACAATCTTGTATTGGTATAGACTCATACCAATATGTAGGCACCCGCTTGCAAAAGGCTAAAACCTTCTCTATTCTCCAGCTACTACTGGAAGGGAGCTACAACCCCTGAGCTCTTGTACTAGCCAATATGTTTAATAGTACATAGGTGCCAGCTTACAGAAAACTCCACTCTTCTACCAGGGACCACGTTTCATGAATTCTTAGACTAGATACTCCTGGAACACAACACCACAGTCTGAAGGCCATGTTTCATCCAATTTTCATACTAGACCCATCAACAACATTGAAACTCAGAAAATCATAACTACATCAAATACATCTGCATCAACCAATCACTGAAACTCAATCATCACTTTCTAAATCAACCACAACTGAATCAATCAATCATTAACAACCCATCATCACTGAAGAAAATCACAATCAATCAATCTGATCATTCAAAACACTATTACTAGAATATAGTCATCAAAACAAAACCCAAAACTTTGTAATGGCTAACAGAGACTACTAAAACTTTAAACATCATTCTTCATAAGGTATACGCTATTTCCCTGTGTTGAACCAGTGTGTATACACACTTTTACTGAAGGGAACCAGCGTACAGATCTACAAATTCCAATTCATGATGTACACACTACTTTGATACACTAAACTAGTGTGCATACACTATTTTACTAAAGTGAACCTGCATATAGATCTGTAATTGCTAACTTAAAACATCACAACTATTCTAGACTTCAATCATACCTAAATCATCACATTTACATAATAAAACATGCGTCAGTATTCAAATCTAGATTGTTCAAGATCAAACCACATAATGTGAATACTTTTAAGCCTTTATGATCCCAATTCATCAACCTTCATCATCCATATAAGTGCCTCCTTAGATCAGATCAAGCAAACAATCAGAAGCTCATTAACCTGCATATATGATCCAACACCTCATAAGCTATTCAAAAATACTTTCTCACATTGGCCTAATGATCTTATCCTCCTTATATATTTTTAGGTCTTTCTCAATACCATAGACAGAAACTACTAGGACCAATTACCTTGGAACAAGAAATACCTCGGACCAAAAAAATTGGTTTTCCAAGATATACGTGCTTTTCCTTCCGTGAAGGTGTGTGTGTATGTATATGAACCTTTTGTTTAGTAAACCTGCATGTGTATGCAACTTGGACAAGGTGAACATGCATATACCTCTCTTTCTTCATTCTTTGGAGTTTGATATTTAATTCTTTGTTTTTGACTTGCTACAATGTGATCTTTCATTTGAGTGAGTTGCCATCAAGGATGACACCTGTATCATAATGCCAACATAAAGTTCATGGAAAGAAGGGTAGAGTTAAGTTTCCCTTAGGTTATGTGAAGGGAATCACCCCATTCACCTTTGTCCCTATCTGGATGAAGCCAAAAAAGTGGTGGATAACCATCCTGCTTCACCGCAATGACTTCCATCTAGTTATAGGATACTATCCCTTAATCCTTCACTAGTTGATGAATTAACTGACCCAAATCAACCGTCGGTCAAACCTGCTCTCTTTGAATGTGAATCCCATGAGTCTATACTTGACCCACTTGAGGTTGAGGAAACAATTGACCCATTTTCACCTTCAGTTGATCTTACTTTTCCCAAAGAGAGTGAATATGATACCACTCAGGTTCTTTTCATTTATTCATATTCTAATGAGCTTGGGGGTAGTCCTCTTGTTACATCAAGACAGGAGGAAAAGCATCCTGCTCTGGTAACTCAAGGGGTTAATTCTCCCATTTCTATGGCAATCTATCCAAGTAGTTTGGTCACTTCCTTCGATTACAATCGACTGGCAGGATGTCATCTTCCTTCTTATGTGCCTTTCCAAATCATAGTACAGGTTTATAATATGGTTGTATCTAGCACTATTATAGATGAAGGTGCATCAATGAGTTTCCTTTCCTCTACTGATTCGCAAGTGCTCTGTTCGCCGCCACTTGTGCTAGTTACCCAAAATCTATTGGATTTTAACAGAGGAACCAGTCAATCATTAGGGATCCTCCCTCAGTTACCTATTACTTTGGGAGGAAAAATTGTTTATCTCAATGTGTTGGTAGTCCCAGGCCCTTTAGATTACAATTTACTTCTTGGGTGTGACTATGTTTATGACATGGGAGCTATTGTTTCAACACTCTTTCGAGTGATTTGTTTCCCGCATGAAGGCAAAATTTTCACTGTTGACCAGCTTTCACTTATTGTTCCAAATATGGCTTCCAGACAACCATATTCCTTAAGTGGTGCTTTTGTAACAATGGTATCATCCCCGCCACAGGTTAATTATGTGGCAACTCATTCCATGCCTACATCAACTGACGAACAATTCAATGATGTTGTACATTATGTACCAGGGGCATTGGAACCAGATCTCTCTAATGGATTCCTTGCCACAGATCCCTTCCAGAGCATTTTTCTCCCATTTGATGAGAACCTCTTGGAATTCATGACCTCTTATGAGTTGTGATCAAGGAAAATGAGGATAATTCTTTTACTGTGTCAACCTCATTAAAAAATCAAACAACTCCCATGAGGATAGTTCCTTTTCTTGCGTCAACCTCGTTAAAAAATGAAACCAAGGATACAAGGACAGTTCCTAGTCTTGTGTCAACCTTGTTAAAAAAATGAAACAAAGGGTATGAGGATAGTTCCTAGTCTTGTGTCAACCTCGTTAAAAAATGAAACAAGGAGTATGAGCATAATTCCTTGTCTTGTGTCAAGCTCATTAAAAAATGAAACAAGGTCCCCTAGAGAAAAGTTCCAAGTCGAGTCTTTGATTAGATCTCGTAAAATCCCAGTCGAGTCTTTCACTTGATCTCATAAAAGAACCTTCATTCCATTCACTTGATAGCCATGAGTAGTCTACTTAGGTGAATGTAATGAAGCTTGGGGGGCATGTACCTAGTGGCAAAGTTAAGTTTCCTTGTAGGTTATGTGAAGGCAATCACTCCATTCACCTTTGCCCCTATCTGGATGAAGCCAAGAAGGTGTTGGATAACCGTGTTGCTTCAGCACAGTGACTTCCATCTAGTTTTAGGACACTCTCCCTTTCATCATGCTGGGGGCATGTAAACCAATCTCAAGTATAGTTCTTCATTTCAAGCTTGTGTAAAAATGAAACTGAATCCAAGCATAGTTTTTCATTTCATGCTTGTGTAAAAATGAAAATGAATCCAAGCATAGTTTGTTATTTCAAGATTGTGTAAACATGAAACTGAATCCAAGCATAGTTCCCTATGGTTCAAGATTGTGTAAAAATGAACCCATCCCCATTTTAACCCTCATGATGGCCATTCTATTAGCCACTTCCATCAAATGAGCCTTGGTTTTTATCCTTCCATCGTCACTATCTACTTGGCCAATCATACACTTTCACTTGGTTGTTTTACCCTTTTTGAGGAATAGTTGCAATAAGTGGTCTTATTAGCTAGCCTCTTCACCTATATCAACATGTTTTGAGAATTTCCAACATCATCGAAACCAGTTGCTACCCTATACACCACTCGTTCCTCAAAGTGGTGTCCTCTTTAAGCTCTTTTTATACTCCCAGAATATGAAAAGATTGTCAAGCGCCTGTCCTTTCTAGCTCGTTAATGGAATGGAAATGAAATCTACTCAGTATAATTTTAGACCATTTCCAAACTGAGATAGATTATTTACGAAAAAGGAATACAATGATTGAATATCATCAATAGGTTCTCTCTCATATTATTTTATTCTTTTTCAGGCTTGAGAGACAAATCTACGAAAAAGAACTTGTGGAGTTTTCTTTTAGTCCCTTTTCAAACTCTCTAAACATGAAAAGGACTAAGTTATCTTTGTCGTTAAACTTGTTAAAATATCAAATGGCGACAAACTTTTCGATCATGACAAGACCGAGTTTCACCTTCTGTAGACTCGTTAAAACATCACATAGTGATGGATTCACCTGAAGGGTGGAATTATACAACAAGCATATGTTATCCTCCTCAAGTTTGATAAAAAATAAAGAGGTACTAGTTAGCAATGATTGGGGAAAATGGAAAAAGGGGTAAACCACTTTTGATAGTAGGTCGCTCTTGAACATGACACTTTCACTCCATCGTTGTGACTATTTGGGTTGGGTTATCATCTTGATGGTTATCATACTTTTGGTCTACCATACCATCCATCATTTTGTTTTGGTTCGATGCTACCAATTAATTTTAGTGTCACCGACATGTTCAAGAGAAGTCATCCAGTTTAAATTCATCCTTTACAGTACCACAAACCCTCATTTTCATGACCACCATTCCTGAAAATGGGATGCATCAAAGCCCTCCTGCGATGAAGCACTTCTTGTTGGCATCACCGCATCAGCCAAGAAGTTGACTTAGAAACACCCTTCTAGTGCCTTGAGGCTTGCATATATCAATGGCAAGTTTCTCGCTTCCGGAAATAGGTTGACATCACTAGCCTTTGACCGAAAGACTTTGTATGGAATTTGACATAAAATCATCCATTCACACGATGCAAAATGTATTGCAGTACCTTGAGGATCATTATCATTATCGGTGATGTCTCTTGCATCTATTAACAAATTACATCATTGGCTGGTAATCAAACGCTTTCTTCCCATGTTCAACTTTAGATCACACATTCACATGGTTAGACTCATACTTGAGCAAACGATTGAATGAGATAGAAGACCCCAGATCTAGTTTCATGCATCTAGGCTATAATTTCAGGAGTACTAAATCATATGTACAATGGATTTACATTGAAGGTCATTCTGATCATGTGTCTATTTCTGTAGACGATTGTCTATGTACATGTAATGAAAGTTTATATGATGAGAATGGGTATGCCTTCCCTCAACAATTCATGAAAAAATAAAAATATCATAATATATGTATTATAATTGATGCAGGTCACTTTCCACTTCAAAACCTCCTCATCACATAATAAAGAATTTCATTCGACATTAATATTTTTCAACTTCATGTTTTAAGGGGAAACTGTTACAGATCCATTTGGGCAGATCACTCCCATCATCCATATTAGTGTTTTAGGGCTCATCAAACCCTAATTTCAGTTGCTACATGCCCTAAAAAGGTCACCCTTTTGAATGCCTCCTTCCTGTTAGCACCCAAATCGGCCTTAGGTTGAAGGAAGGAAAAATTCAGGGTAACCACAAACCACGCTCAGTCTGGTAGCTAGCCCTACCAGAACAGGAGAGAGCTTTCTCCGAGTCAAACTCAGTGAATACTTAAAAAGATATGGTTTGAGATGACTTACTGTGAAATATTAATCTTAGGCTAGTAAGTGAATATGGATACAAGAAGCGATTTTTATGAATGACTGTGTTTCTAGGATGGTATGGGACCAGCGAACAACAATGAGGAGAGGATGAAATACAAAGGCACAGATTACCTCGTGAGGCAAGACAGGCGGAAAGTCTATCAATTTAGTTTGAAATAGCGTGGAATGGAGAGATTTCTTAGGAGAGTGAAAAGGGCATATGCACATGAATCATTTTCAACAGAAGAAAGAACACTGAACATGAAATTTTCCCACAGGCAGAGCAATAAAATTGAATTCTACCTCATCTAACTTAGAAAATTTCACTGGAAATGAATATGAAATGAACTATGAAACATAATGAAATACATATGAAACATAAGAGACACGTTTTCTACACTCACAACCACATGAATCTCATGAAACAGAGCCGTTGCCTTTCATTAATCCTTTGTCAAAATATACAATGAAGAAACAGAGTTCTTTCCCACAATCTCCCAAAAGTTACAAGCCAACCAACCCTTCGCAAATGGTTTGCATACAATATATAGAATGTGCCATGAGGAGATAGAACGCCCAAGGGTTGGGGAGTTTCTCGAGTCATTACAAAATGGAGATGGAAAGCCAACCATTAGCTACAAGTGCAGGGTTACAAACATGACAAATGGCTTGGGTGACTATTTTCCTTCCTTTGCCACATGGATAGAAGCCAATCTGGAGTGAAAATGCTTTAAAATTTGCCTTATGTGCCGAAAAAGTGAAGTGTAGATGATTGGGCCCACTTGTCAAAAGTCGTGAATCGAAATTTCACGAAACGGAGGTGAATTTGGCCTTTTTCCCTATATGCGTCGCGCCAATTTCTATATGCTCTATGCCAGTTTGGAGGCTGTTTTGAGGCACCTGCATGAGTTCAAAGTGTGCTCAAGTGTGCTTTTTAGAAAGACGGGCCTGTCTAATTTTCAACCCAAGTGGAATTTCTGAATTTGGTGCTCATTTTCCCCTCCAAATCTTCATTCTCCCAAGACTGCTTCCTGCGTGTCAAAATAGGGGCAGAGAGGCCATTTTTTGGGTGTTTTTGACCTCCTGGAGACTCAAATCATGCCCAAATTTCTTGTCCAAGCACTAGTAGTCGTGATTTTGCATGCTAAACCCAAAAATGCAAGCCATTTTTCATTTGGAGCTCCCAATCCTAAGCACCGCCACAGGGAGAAAAAACCTGTGTTTTGACCAAAAATTTACCATGTGACCAAAATTGCCCCAAATTTCTTGAAATTTGGACTGGAGGTTCTCTAAGAGGCACTATGCTAGGCCACAGAAGCTTCAGCCAAGATTCAAAGCCGATCTTGCTCTTTTGCCTCTTTTGCCTCTTTTATTGCTCTACTCAATTTTGCCTTCAAGCTCCTTATCTGAGCCTTTGAACTCAAGCTCCATGCCCTGTAACGATAAACCATCCGCCTTAGTATGGTTTTGTCTCTGTCGACCTTCTCCAGCAATCTCTCAAGGTGTATGTTGATCCGCTCGAGCCAAGACTCACGGTCATTGTTGATCTCTTGCTCCAAGGTAGTGAGCTCGATCCTCCTTTGATGGGCAGCTTGTCGATTCTCACTGATGCTTTGCAGCTCCATGATCTCATGTTGGTCCTCAAGCTGTTTGTTCCTCTACTTTAAGTACCTAATGATCCATTTGGCCCTCTCCACATTGAGTGACAAGTCTTGGATCTCCATGTTCTGCTCCTGAATGATCATCCTAAGTCAGGCACTCTCCACATCTACATCGTCATCCCGAATGAGGATGAAATCAGCCTCCTATTCACCTGATGGCCCCTCGTCATGCATGGGCTTCTTGCCCTTGTCCTGTACCTGTGTAGTCGATGCCGGAAGCGAGGCCCCTTCCACCCCGGGTGGAGATAACACTCGCTTTGCTGCTGCAAACAAGTGCCTACTGCCTCTCTAATATGTAACGAATATTGGCATAGAAGTGGTCTCTTGGCATTCATACTGATGAGAAGGACCACCTATATCATGCTCTGCCTCTGATAATACCTGTGAAGTGTTGAAGAGGTCACGAGAGATGAAGTCCTCCGAAGCAATGCCCTGCAATCCCAACTGATGATCCACCAAAATCCAGATAAGAGAAAAGTGATAAACTTTGTTAAGTTGTTGCTGAAGGGTCTTATGTTGCATGAAGATGTTCATCCTCTCTATGTTCCTACAAATGAAAAACGGGAGGTTCATCATCCTCACCTTGGTAAAGTGCATGAGAAACCTGATGTGATAGGCATATAGTCGGGAGAACCTCCCCTCACAGCTGAATTACTTCATGATCAATTTCATGAGTGGAGCATACTCATCTTTCAAGTATCTGAATGGAAAGACTCTTGTGAGTTGCCTCAAGAATCTAGCCTTAATGTAAGGCTCATAGTGTTGCCTATCCACCTTCTTTTTCTTATGCCACTGTTCTCCAACATTTGGTATGCCTGTTTCCACTGAGATAGTTTTGGGTATCAATGTGAAGGTGATCCTGGCCAAGATAGATTGACCTCCATGTAGGTGAAGCACAAAAAGACGGGCGAACTCATGATGAAATCTAACATTAGCCACCCTTTGACAAAATTCAAAACATGATAGGTGCTGGAAGCATGACATGGCAAGAGGGCAGGCCTACAATTCAGTGAGGGTAGTTGTCTCATCCCTAACATGTTTTCCACTCTTGTGATGTCTCCTAGGAGGATGCTCTTCTGAGGATGAGTCACTTTGTGTCTCCATCTCATACTCTGATGAATGCTCTAATGCCATGATTGCTGTGTGTACTGTACTTAGGCTGCCCTTTGATGATGGTGTGAAGCTGTGTGCTTTTGTGGTATCTGCCACCAAAAAGGGAGTATTAGGAAGGGAGCAATATGATTGGAATAGGGGTTATGGGGAGAAGTTTGTTTATGGATATGTAGCGGGTTTGGGTATTTGATAGGGTAGGGTTTTTGGGGTTTTGATAAGGTAGGGCTTTGAGGTGTTATGTTGACCAAATACTGGAGGGATAGGGGATAGTGTTTGGTAGTGTTTTAGGGTAGGGATAATAGGAAAAATGAGAAATGGAGGATAGGCAAAAATGGTAGGAGAGGGAAAAATGGTAGGAAAACAGAGCCTTGGCATCAACACCATCATTATGCAACCCCTGCCACCATGGTTTTGATGTTTTTTGAGTGGTTGGTTTTATGAGTTTTGTGGCAATTAAACATAGCCATGAACCACCATATCATTCATAAAATTTGATGAGCAAGCCGTGATATAGAGCCTACCTATCAATTTTAGGGGCTTCACAAGCAATTTGAGGTGATTTGGCACGATGTCGGCCCTTTGTGGGTGTGCGTTGCGTGCCAAACTTAGTGTGCCATGCCCTGGGTGTCCGCCATGCCCGTTGAAAACTTGCACTGTGGGGTGGCTCTGTGTGTGCTGCGCCCTCTATGTGCGCCACGTCCCTCAGTGTGTGCACAACGCTCCTAGAAACTGCCTCCAACTTACTCTTAAACACGCACTTTGCTCTCCTAATCACTTTGCAATGTCTCCCTATGAACTTGATTTGCACAATGACTTTGATTTTGCTGGAAACTTGTATATAAAGACTTTGAAGTCATGGGTTTAATTTTTACTTCTCCAAAAACCCATTTTTCTAATGTTATGTTTTGACACTTTTTCACTGACTTAAAGAAACACTGAATTTCACTTTTCCCTTTGAAATTTTAGCTCAAATGATGAAATTTTCGGCACTCCTTGTAGGGATTGCATGATAGGGCATTTGGCCATGGAAACCATGATTTCACCTGAAGAAATCAACTGACGACTTTTTTGAAAATTTTATCACAAATGACATTGTTTGACTTTTCTTAGAACAGTCGAAGTCTATCACCATGACGATGAAACTCTTTGAATCATAACTTTGTAAGGGCCTCACTCTGGCCTGCATGACTTTATTGGGCATATTTGAAGACCAAATTTATTAATCCCTAGACCTAACTATCGAAAATGACTTTTGTTCATTAAAGGACCAGACCTTGACTGTCATGGACTTTAGTGATTATTGACAAAAGTCCTAAGCCAACAAGAGCCAGACATGAGGGGAAATGACTAGCATGACCTTTTCCATCAGATTATGGCATGCCCCTAGCAGAATGCAGTTGAGTGAATGGAGTAGGACACCTAAAAATGAAATGCATAAAGAGTTTTAATCTCTGACAGAGGACTGACCAGACCGACTCTAACAGCTCAAACTCCTGCAACACTTCTATTGCAGTGTTCCTGACTATATCATTGATCTCATCAAGATCGCTTTCTGTTAACACCATGGGATCAACCTATGTTTTCTAAGCTTTCTAATTTTTCCGCATTCCACCTTGCTACTCCAAGTCACACCTTTTCAAAATGAAGGGGGTGTGCTTCCCTTCCTCATCTTTGCCGCTTTGTCCTGAAATCTCTTTTCTCTATGTCTCCAGCGAAGGTGACTTGTCACATTTTTGGGACTCACACTGGTATTTTTCCTCCTGCTCCTTATCAATGCATTCCTACTCAACTTGAGCCTTCTCGACAACTTCCTTCTTTTTCTGGGTAACTAGGTTACACGCAGCCTACTTAGCTACCTCCTTCCTTTTCTATGCGGCATAAATTTCTGTATCTATGCTTGGTTTAACAGCTAAGTTTGACAGGACATGACACTTTGCAGGCTATCTCACTACCACCTCCTGCACATCTGTTTCCGTCACCAAATATGGAAAGTCATGCCATTTTTGCTCTAGATCCTTCTGTGTTTGGATGTATACTCGGTGGAAGTCAGGCTTGAATTTTGCATAGGCTAATAGCTACGTGAACAAGGTTGGGAACAACCTCCGACGCTGATTAATGGCCATGGGGAGATCAATATCCATGATGACCCAAAAGGGCTTCATGTCTGCGATCCACATGGAATCCTTGGTAAACCATAAGGAAGCAAATTATGTGGCATTTGGTAACCCTTCCTTAAGTGGAGGAAATTGGCTATCCTCCGATAGTTTCCATGCAAAAAAAATAATGGAAAGCAACAACCAAGCATAGTGAAATGTCTTGGATTCATCTTGTACCTCGTGGTAGTTCACTAAGAACTCCTGGCACAGGTACCTAGCCCAATTGAATTGTACGCCTTTCGTGCTCAGCATAGTAAGGGAAACCACTAGTGTCGAAACTTCATTCGTGTGACATTTTCTCATCACCTTTCCTGCCAAGATCTGGGCATCTAATTGTACTACCAGGTATATTATGGATGTGATGGAATACCCTCGCAACTTTTTGAGGAGGCTTTAATCCCTCTTCATCCTCCCTACAAGATATTTTCCCCGATCTTTCCTCCAAATTCCTTAGATGGGTTCAGGCCTTCATAAGGCAGGTGCGTGATTTTGGGAATTAGCATGTTTGTGATGGGGAGAGGCCCTCCTAGCCACAAAAAACCATCATGCACCAATGTGATAAGCTGGTGCACATAGATTGTGTTAATGGGGGTGCGGTGATAATGTGGCACCCATAGCAAATTGAGCAACCTTGATTGCTCGACATCGTGGACCCATTCCTCCGTTTCCAGCACTGTAACACTTGTTTCTTCATAATAAACCCTCCTCATATATTTTTCCGTCACCAAGTGTGGGAACTTAGCATGATCCGCGAGGTCCCAATCCTCCATTTTTAATAGTGAGACCCTTGCGAGCCGAGGGCCTTCAAAAGGGACATGCTCATGTAGCAAGGGTGTGGATATTGTAAATTTCTCAGCATCTGGGTCCTTTATGACTTTTTATTTTCTGTTCCACGGAGGGATATACTTGGGTAGCCTTGTTATGAGTTCTACTCCTTCAGCATCAATATCCTCTGTCCCCTGAGCTCCTTCCGCTTCCAGGTCCACTACTTTTGTTGGCTGCTTATCTTTCTTCTGTGTTTGTGTCATGGTATGCTTCCTTGGGGATGAACATACTTGCACCAAATTTTTATGCTTTTCCTTTGCTACAAGCTGCTTCTCTTTCATGGTAGGTTGTTTGTCTTTTTCCATGGTCTATTTTTTCCTGGGCGACCTCGGTGTTGTGGGCACCACAGGCGTAGCTTCTACACTTGATACTTCTAGTCCTGGAGTGCTAGATACAATTGCTTATGAACTCAGGGCTTCAGCGGGGTTGGTGGTAGTCCTTCTCTCTATAAAAAACTTGTGGGCTTTAGAAGAAATGTTTATGTGTGTTAAGAATTCTTCCCAAAAAGTTCGATTGATATGCGACAAATAGCAAAATTCATCAAAAATTCTGAGAGTGCAAAGTGTTCTTTGTTGGATTGGCACGTGTAATTTATAGGGGGTTTTGAATTCAAATATGATCGTTCCCCCCAATTTTTGATAATAAATGTTTTTTTGGCAGCATATCTTTAAGGATTTTTTTTCTTAAATTCCTCCACCCTGCTCCACTTAACCATCTTCTGGCCATCAAGTCATTAATAGTGACTCCAACAATTACTTGTTTGTTGTGTTATGCAACAGCTTCCTCCATGGTGCAGCTTCCCGCGTGCATCTTCACAGGTTGTATCTTCGTCTTTTTCCATGCAATATGCTTGGTGTGTTGTCCTCCAAACTAGGTAGTGTAGTTTATAGTCCCGCACTCCCTTGCAACTGTCTGGAGAAATAAGACTATCCTACCACCATATAGTCATTGTGTAGGATCCCCTTTATATAATTTCAACCTGCTCCTCTTCACTCTCCCTAGAAAAGGTTCCCCATTTAGCTTCACATGTTGAACAATGCTTCCATCTATAATTTCTTTGATAATATATGGCCATGCCCAATGTATCTGGAATTTCCCTAAAAACCTAGTGAATTTAATACCCAATAACAGTACAATGTCATTTACCTTGAAAGTGTGAAGCTCGATTTGGCGATCATGCCACACTTTTTCTCATTCCTTCTGTACTTATTGATGAAATCCTGCTAAAAATTGATCTTATTCAAGCTCCATAAACTACACTAGCCCCTTCTCCAAGGCCTCGCGATCTGCCATACTTGTCAGGGCTGCTATGCGTAAACTAGGCACAATGTACTCCATTGACATTATAGCTTTGACCCCATATGCTACTCTGAACAGTGTTTGCCCTATCAACTTCTTACAAGTAGTCCTATAAGCCCATAGTACTGTAGGTACATGCACATGCCAATTGTTCCGTTGCGCATTGTATATATTTGTCAATGCGTTCTGCAAAATCTTATTGAAAGCTTCAACCATCCCATTTGCTTGTGGGTGATACGGTGTACCCTTCTGATAGTAGATCTAGAATTGTTCAGTCAACGTGCTGATCATTTTTTTCACAAAGTACGTACCTCTATCACTCATCAACACTTTCGTGTAGCCAAATCTAGTTAAGACATAAACAAACAAAGACTTTGTTTCCGTAGCCCATGTACAGTCCTTAACCAGTTATGATTTTTCCCATTTGGTTAGATATTCTGTCACGGTGATGATATAGCACACACCCGTTTTCTTTCTGGGGGCTGAGTTGGCCCAACAAAATCAATCTCCCATTTCTCAAATGGCTACAAATATACTTGAGGATGTAATGGAAATTCATCCCTTCGCGATGGTCTTCCTGTTCTCTAACATGCATTGCATGCCTTATAATACGCATTGGAATCCTTGTGCAACATTGGCCACCATAGACCTACATGCAAAATCTTCTGCGTAGTTGCCTTGCCTGCATAATGACCTCTCGGAGCTCCCCCATGAGCTTCAACAAGAATTCTATCCCTCTCAAAATCTGGCACATATCTTCGCAATATTTCATCAACACCCATCTTATACAAATGTCCTGCAATAACTGAAAAATATGTCGCGTGCGGTACTAGTTATTTATTTTGCTGACTTGTATAACCTTCCGGTGCCATCCCCATAGTCAAGAAGTGAATAATATTTGCAAAATGATTATCTGATATGCACACTGCAAAGAGATGCACATCTGGCAACCCTTCCTCCAGATTATTGGGTTATTTACCTATTTTGATCTGCGACAGATGGTCAGGTCCTGTATTTAACCTCCCTGGCTTCACAATTACTTCAAAGTCATACTCCTGGAATAGTAGCAACCATCTATAGATCTTCCCCCCAACATAGGATTATTGACCAGGTATTTTAAGGCATAATTATTTGTATACATCTTAAAATTCACTCATAACAGATAATGCCTAAATTTTTGCAGTGCGTACAACATAGCCAATCCTTCACACTCAGTCGTTGAATAATTCTTCTCAGCCTTCGATAATTTCCTACTCGCGAAGGCTATAGGATGGTCCATTTCTCCTTCACTGACATGTGTTAACACTGTACCCAACGCAATGCAAGAGGCATCCACATCTACATGAAGCTCCTTCTTCCAATCAGGGAATACCAAGATTGACATAGTGGCCATCTTTTCTTTCAATACATCTACGCTGCACTGAGATTATTCATCCTAACAAAATGCTGCATCCTTCTTCAGCAGTTTCTCCATCGGTGCAGTAATTTGAGCCTAGGCTTTGATAATTTTTCTATAATATCCAATATGTCCCAGTGTCACATGCAACTGCTTGATGTTCCTAGGGGCCTCCAAGTTCACTATTACTACAATCTTCACAGGGTCCACCATTAATCCTTGCTTGCACACCACGTGACCCAGCAAGATCCCAAAGGGAACACATGATATGAATTTCTTCATGTTCAGGGCGATATGATATTTACAACAGGTATCCAACATCAGACACTAACTTACTACATGGCGCTTCACTAATCCGAACACTGTCCAGTCATGAAAGTATACTTCTAGGAATTTATGAATAAACTCCTTGAACGCTGCTATGACTACGCGGGAAAATACCGCAGGGATATTCTTAAGTGCAAACAACATCACTGTATAATAAAAAAACCCCACTCTATTGCAAAGGTCATTTTTCTCCTATCCTCAGGTGCGATCTTAATCTGATGATACCTCAAAAACCTGTCAGTGAATGAGTAGGCCTCCTGCCCTCTAACATTTTCTAATACTTCATCGGCAAATGATGTTGGGAATGGGTCATGAACACATGCATAATTAAGCTTCCATAGATCTATGAAAATCCTTATCTCACCCTTTTGTTTCTTCTCCTGAACCACCATCGGGATCACCCAATCAGATTCTTAAACCGATTCTATGATGCCTGCCTCTAGCATCTTATCTAGCTCTAGGTGAACCTTTTCCTTGTATTTAGGATTAAGGAAATACAACCTCTCTTTAATAGGCTTCACGTCCAAATTCATAGTGATCTTCATAACGCCCAAATCACCAATTATTCCCTTCAAATATGAGAACTTGGTTGGGAAGAGATCGTGATATTCGCGGAGTAACTCAATAACTTTATCCATGGTAGTGTCATCCCAATAATCACCAATCTTTGTGAAATTTGGTTCCGCTTCAGTGCGATTGCTTAGTTGCTTTGTCTTCAACAATGCGGTAATGTCTGAGTTATATATTTGTGGGTCTTTGACTTCGTGATGCCCTTCTAGCTCGGGAATATTAATGTTTCGCAAATCTTCATCTTCCTCTTCAGCGGTTACATTATAATATTCTAGCGCATGGCACAACTAGGTGATCTAGTCTAGTTGGATCCATTCCATAGGTTCTTGTGGCGTTCTGAAGATAACTACCTTAATATCTTGTAGTGCTTCATCGATGCTTGTGAAGTCATATTATAAGTTGAAGATCAATAAGAACCCTTCCCTTGGTGCCTTGGCAGAGCTCCATTTCCAGATACCAGTTGATGGGAATTGTATCAAAAGTGTGGCAAAATATATGTACCCACTCTAGCTACGGTTATGTTCCCCATGCTTTAGTCCATTTCTCTAGGTGATCACGTAGGTCATCCCTTCTGTTATATTTATTAGTCAGTCTAGTATTAGGATGCCCAGACCATAACCTCATCATTCTTTTGTAGTCTCTCCATTCATCAAAACTATCCTTATGTGTACCCAATCATCATGCGGGCATAGTGTGTAGGGCCAAGTCTAATGCTTGGAAGTGATGATCCTCAGGGAATTCACACTCGAATTCATCCAAAAACTTATCTACACCAGTTAAACCATCATAATGGGGTAGTTTCCTTACCTCTGACGAAACACAGTGCATCGATTTCTTCATCATATTGCATCATAGTGTGGATAATTCATGCAAGAGATTCTTCCAATGCTCCAACTCTTCATCTAAATCAGAGGTTCAAGAACTCTCCTGCTCCCATGCAATCCATCCATCTACTATCGGATTGATCTAGTCATGATTTTGAGTTGTTATTTTGTATACTTGATGCAATTCATCCTCACTTTCTTCACAATTGCGGACTAGTTCAATAAAGCACGCCCCTTCTGTAGGGTCCAACAATACTACAACCTGAAGTGATTTCCTTTCAAATGACATTGTCCTCTTCGTTAAATTGATGACCCCATTCATATTAGTGTCACAGTCAATTCCCAGGAGCGTGGGAATGGATTACTGTCATTAATGATCTCTATGACCTCAAAGTTGGCCATCATGCTCACCCCTTATATATCAATGGTTACTCCATATAATCATCCCATGGGGATGTTTTTCTTTTGGTTCACCATTCTGAGCTAAATCAGAGACCACTGCAGCATAGGCCTTCCCATTCTTTTGCATGATTGTTTTGGAAAAATGTTTGCATCGGACCCCAAATTCAAAATGACCTAGTCCATTTCATAGTCACCTATCTGTGCAGTGAGCCTCATCTCATGCCCTGTTCTTGCCTTATGTTTTCCAATCTTTTTGACCACCTGGTGTCCATCATGGACCTTTTCTTTGCTGGCACGTTTGTTTATTAATTCCCGAGGCTTTCCACAAATTCTCTATCACGTAACATTTTTATGCGGGTCTCCAAAAATGTAGTGAGTACAAAGGGGTCAACCTTTGTAGGTGCACTGGTTTCTTGCACTTTGTCCTAACTTCCTGAGGTGGATGCCTTAGTGAAGCTTTTCCTAGCTTCCATAAACATTTCCTTGGCACGATTTAGATTGAACCCAACTTCCTTCTCTTGGGCCTTTCAAACTCATCCATCCTCTTGAGGATGTTTATCTTTATCATCTTCAGTCATTATTCCACTCCTTAGCACTATATTCACACTTTGATCCTCCTTGCGGGGCTCAAATCTAATCACATGTAAGTTCTGCGTAGGCTGTTGAGGCTGCAGTTTCTTCTCTTGCATTTTGGCTATCATCACCGAGAATTCTTATATAGTATGGTCAAATTGGCTGTAGTATTGACATGACGGGCATGTCTAATTCTAACACTCCCACACATAGTGCCATGGCTATCTGCAGTTGTAGCATATGACCTGACCATGGCCTCTACCAGGTCCTCCCCCTCCTTGGCTCCATCCTCGACCCTGATAATCTCCATGCACTCCTCCAATGCCCTGCTTTGGAGTTCAAGTTTCTGCTTGCATCCGATATGTAGGCATTCTTTCCATCATCAACTCATAGATTTGATAGTGGCACTCATCATGGCCCACAAACTTGCAGAAGTTATAGAAAAACTGCTGGGGTGTCTAGATGAAATTTTGAAGTAAGTGAAAATTATCCATTGCATGTTTTTGCATAACCTGAAAAATAGCACACCATAGATCAACCCCCACGCTTAGACCTGCTGGGGCTTCTGGCTTCATGGGAATTCATCCCCCTCCTGTAATATAATTCATGTACATTGGACAATGGTATTTATCATGCCCTTGTCCCTTGCACTTTAAACACCAGAGTTCTGTGTGCACTTCTAGTTTAGTATCCTTATCTTTCTTCAAACTTTGCATTTCTAGGTATAGGTTTTGTAACTGAGAGTGGATTTTCTGTACCCCCAAGGTCACATCTTGAATAGGTGATGCATGCAACCTCATCACGATTTCCAAGGCTTCTGCCTACATTCTTATCTTCTGTTGTGATAGAGAGATTCTCAGGTGGGGCAAAAGCCAAGATATAAACCATTGGCGATGTTGACTATCTGTGAGTTGCATGTTAGCTTATCGAATCTAACACTTCAATGTTTGATCTAATTCCCAAGGCATCTTGTCAACCCTCATCATGATTTCTTTGAATCCAATTATTGACTACAAGTCAGTCTTAGGCTTACTAAACTCCTTGTTTAAAGCTACCCTCCTCTCTGCCAATGATTCAAGAGGATTATCAGAACAATACTTAATATACCAAGTCAATGCATGATCCTGTAGAGTGGTAACCAATTGTGCCTTTATTTAAATTTTCATTAGTAATTTATTGCACTGTCCAAAAAACATTCGCAACAAACTAAAAATACTATGTATCTTCACTCCCTATTCCTTTGAAAATTGGTAGCTTCATCATGTTCACCATGTTGAACGGTGGTGGTGGAGGTGGGGGTGTGGATGAAGGTGTATGTGGGGGAGGTTGAGGTGGAGGCAGAGTGTATGGATGATGTGTTCATGGAAAACCCTGTGTTATCAGGTGGACAACACTTCACAGTGAAGCCTTTACCGCTCCTTCGTCCTCGCTCGAAGGAGATTCGATCAACGAACTATATTCTAGACCTAATCTCTCTTGATTTCTAAAGAGTCTTCCACTTTGCATAGCTCCAAACATCAAGGAAATGGAATCACCCATTTTCCACATAAAAACATTTTAATCCAAATATTCAACGATATTAAATACTTACCTCATGGTCCTTTCAAAAATTTTCTCTCCGCTTCGCTATAGCTGACTGAGGTGTCAACTATAAATTCTGTAACAAATCCTCCTAGGATCTGATCTAACCAAAGATAAACAACCCGCACAATCTTGTTTTCAGAAGTTTATTATCATCGCACTAATTATGGAGTGCACACTATAGGAGTATAAAGCTTCCACCTTCCTTGACTATTTGTTAATTTGGCTAACCACTCGTACAATTCAATGGGAAAGGTGCAAAAGAAGATCTCGTGTATATCTTTATATATATACCTGGTCAACTACTCTTCTTTTGACATGTGTGGAAACTTTTTTTCTTGCACCTCAAACTCATGAATCTTCTGATCCAACCACTTTTAAATTGCTTTCTTGGTCGAATTCCAATGATGTGACATCACACATCTCTTTCAGGTAGATCCCGATTCTGACAACGAAACCATTTGTTGGCTTAGGGGGTTTTGACCCAAGTTCAGAGTTAGTTGCGCCAACCAATAAATCCCTACACTACTGGCCCTTTCGGCAATAGCCAGCATAGTGTAGGCTGCATTCTCACCCAAAGTAGTGTGGGGGGATGCAAAATCAAGTTTCTGCATCTAAAGAATAGCACGATGTCTCCCAGTACGTCAGATCTACCTTCACGCAGATCAATAACCTCTTAGGGAACGCTACTTCAACTTTGTTAAAATATCCTTTATACGTCTGCAAAGGTCTACGATCAGTCTTTGTGGACCTTTAACAATCGATCTATCTACTTACGCGCATCAGAAAGCAATCCTAAATTAGGGTTCATGCAGATTTACTTAAGTTATTAGTAAACATTAGAGAATGCATCAAAGCCTTTGTGAAAATACTTAAACATGCATTGCGTACATTATTAACACTTATTCAAGAGAATCACACAACATTAAACCAATAATTCATAAAAAACATCATTCATTGACAATATATAGCAGTAATAGAAATAACATAAATATGGATGAATTATTCAGAAATTGTCTTTATTTATCTTCAATTCAGGATTACAGACTCAAAACTACCATATGCACTCAGCTGCAGGGGTCTACACACTCAACTGTAGACTCTACCTAGGCCTTTGCACACTCAGTTGCAAAGGCTCTCTTCTCCTATCTACCCATTGCTTGTTAATTATATTTCCTTAGACTCTCTAAGACACACTTATTTATAACCTTTTTCATACAATGCCATGGTCTGTGGACCATGGGTGGATCTCAAAACTGACTCAAATTTTACATAAAACAAGGGGATAAACCCCTTTTATTCCTAATCATCTACGCGCTCTACATCCACAAATCATAGAGACTTTACATTAATTACAACAATTGATCAAAACTTGGGTTATCTTAACCCCAAACTGACCTAGGGGACCCCATCTCAACAATGTATTTGGAATATTCAATGTGTTGGTGGTCAAGTGCAGCAAGTAAATTAGGACCTCATTTCAAGAAATGCTTTGCATGGTCAAGGATTTAGAGCTTCGCTCCTTGTGGAATTTGGTATGAGGCCCAGAGTACATCGATGAATTCTAACACATGGATTTTCGATAGTCTCTTGTCGAAAAATTCTACAAGGTATGTGGTTTCTTCTCCTTGGACAATGGATCATGCTTCATAGCTGCTTAGTAGTTCATGGATTATAGCTCCTTAGTTGTTGGTAAGGTCGTGGTTCGTGACTCTAGTTCATGGCTTCTTGCTCATGACTTGTGGCTTTCAGATCAGCACATGTCAAGTTATCAATCTCTGTAATGTATCAATTAAAATTTGAGTTTTGTCATTGTCTAGCTAGCTCCGTTGTACATAAAAAATATTTTTGTGACTCTTTTCATAGTAGCTTTGGCTCTGTGACCTCTTTGTTGTGTCAGATAGGATTATTAAGAAAATATTTTGTAATTTGAAGCAACTAAATCTATGTTTTTTGGATAGTTTCCCTATAGAGTATCCATAACACAAATAAAAACTCTCTGTAATGTTTTACATCAATAATATAAAGTCAAGCCTTAAACAAAAAAACCATTGGTTTTGATTAGATCATTATGTAGGTTAGTTAAAAAATGTATGTTTATGTTTATTCAGATAAGATAAAAGATGCTACATACATGGAACTATTTTGAAACTAGACATGGAAAATAAGAGGATGATGGTGCTAGTATATGCATAACAACTACTCTACATAGGGAATAGTCAAACCTCAAAAAATTTGGTCTCTATCAAAATGATGGGACTACAGTACAATGGTGCGTGTCAATGGTGGGAGAGTATATAAGAAGGAAAATCCAACTATGAATAATTTCCAATCGGGTCAAAGGTTAGTTAATGTGGATACTTGACACTACCTACACCACAAAAAGGATGGGAATGTATTTCAAGATTACAATGTAGGTGTTGTTGTTTACCATACTAGAAACTTAAAAGTAAATACAAAAATCAAGTTGCAATCACTTTCCAAAAAAAGAAAAAAAATGTCATAGATATTCTACTTCATTCCTCATTATAAGCATGATAAATTTATTGATAATATTATCTACATAGAAAATTAAAACAAGTTAATCAAGTGAGAGATGCAACCAATATGTTGTTATTTGTAGTTGAGTTATTCTTATTTAAATTTTATAAATTTGCAATTTCAAGGATTTTCTCTTATTATCATTTGAATATTATAACATTTAGCCTTTCATGCACCCAAGTTAGATAAAATGGATCTACAACACATAAGTGTTGATAAAATTGTTATCTTTAGATACAACCAACTCATGATTGGATAAATGGTCTCTTCTCGTTTCAAACACAAATCTTTTAATGATGAATTTAGTACTATTTAATTTTCTTCCATGATGTGCATAGGTCATACATTGTTTTTAGATGTTGAATTCAATAATTTTTCATGTTTTCCTCTTTTATTTCACATGTCCAATATTAGTCACAATTTTACATTTGTTTTTCACCCTTTTTGCATCATTTTCTAGTTCATTGAAAATTAATATTCATAGTGGTTATAAGAGAATTAATGGAATTCATGGGAATTTTAAAATTTTATGTGTTGAGAGTTCTCAATTTTATTTTCTCGTATTGAATAGTGTGTTAGCTAAGAAGTTGAGTTTTCATTTTACCCTTTGTTGAAACCAAAACTTAAGATTGCCATAATGCTTGAAAAATAATGGCCACTTTGGACATATTTCATCCAAGGAGCTCCCAAAAACCAACATTATAGAAAACCAACATTATAGAAAACTGGGCTTGTAAAAAGAGGATGTATGATATCACCTGAAACGGTGCATCACATTTTATAATATGTACAATTAAAAATATTCTTATATTTTCTATCATTGAGGTTTACATAAGTAATGTTTAGTGGTATAAGATATCTTCCAAGGCCAATGAGATTGTGAATCATTATTTAGGGTCCAACGTCCCTACTTTCATAGCCCAATATTTTGAAGTAGTTGATGCAATACCTCCCAATGATTTTTAGGTATTTTCATTTGGAGGTTAGATATTCACTATTGATATAATATGTGGTGCTTTGAGGCCTCATTCAATTTTCAAGTTGAAGAAAACTTGTTTAGGTACTAAGTCATTTGTTTTCATTCCTAGGGAAATATATAAGTTCATGGTGCATAATTGATGGCCGTCAGTATTACAATAAGAATGTTGAAAATCCTAAGGGTCTTAACTTTAATTATCAACCAGGGTTTGTACAAACTTAAGCGGTGCCAATATTATGTGTCTTTCGTTTGTTGATATAATGCAACTAAAGGGAAGCTAAAATTTGCAAAGATCAATTATGTTATCTAGGCCACAAGAAATTCTAAGAAAAATAAGTAACAAAAAATAGATCTAATCTTATTTGCAATAAAGGAAACAAAAAAAGTAACCCTACTCTATTTGTAGAACACAAAATGACAGAAAATAAACCTCCTCTATTTTGCAAGAACATAAAGGATAACAAATAAACCTATGCTAAATTTAGGAAAGTAAAGAAAATCATTTCAAAAAAGATACAACAAAATTAAATTCCATTCTTTGATGCATGATAAATCAACTTACAACTAAAAGATAATGTTCAAACAACAAACCCTAATTTGTAGAAAATAAACACAATTTTGCTACAACTACTAGGTCTAGAATTCTAGGTCTATAAACTTCCAAATTCCATCCTTGGGGCTTGATGTACATTACAATATTCTAAGGAAGGTTGAACATGCTTTTAGTGAAAATATGTAGGTGTTTTGATGCAATCTGTGGATTGCTACAAGATGTCCCTATTTTTCTACAGGTAATAGTCGAGAGCGGTTTTATGCATTCTACTTGCGATTTGAGAGGCGAAGAAGGTGGGTAAGGGATAAAGGATGGTTAGGGGGTGTTTCCCAAGTGCTTACACATATGGAAAACAAGCATCTTTTTTAATCAAAATATTGATTATGGAGATTCTTATAACTCTACAACATAGGAATTTATGTAATGACAAAATGCAAAAATATGTGAACAATAATTAATTAACAACAATAGAAATAGGCTAGTGCATGAGAAAGGAAACTAAATTGCGTGGAATAACTATGCATAAATTCAATAAGTCAAGATTCATAAAAGAAAATTCATAAACAAATTGATTTATCAACCCTGCATAAGACAATATTAATAATTGAAATTGCAGAAATATATATAGCTAAACTAATGCACACAAAGTAATAATACAAGAAGAGATTTGAGCACCTAGGTTGGGCCCTAACCTAAGGAGAGTCAAGTCCCTGAGAGAAAGTCAAAATATAAATTGAAGAGTGATTCATATTAACCAAAATGTATGCTCATATAGGAAATATTACAAAATTGAAATGTGAGGCAAAAGCCTTCACTATTTCTCACTCTAGTCTCCAAACATTTTTTTCTAATGGGATACTCAATCCTCTTATTTAAAAAAAATACTTAAGGAGTGACCTCCTTGAAGAAAAGACTACTTCCCTCCAAAAATCCTAGAAAATAGGATTTGGTTCCATGTAACCTCATAGTTATAGGTAAGAGTAATGACTTCTTTAAGCTAGTTGAATTTTGGTCATCTTGTAGTAGGAGGTAGGTCCCTTATTTTTCTTTAGACTAGATTTCCTGTGATCGGCATAAAATATTATCAATATATTTCATAATAAATGCATTAGGCACACAAGATATGAAAATCATTTCTAACCTTCCGAAGAACATATTAAAGTTGAAAAATACATTATTAATTGCAAAAGGAAAGGCTAAATGTGCCTAGAAAAGGCTAGATGGGCCTCAATTTGTCTATAATTTGGAGTCCCATCATACCCCCTACTAAAACTATTGCACATGATCTAAGAAACCTACTAATATTCTTTAACCTGTTATTATTTATGCATGCCTTTAAAGACTTTTCTAGCATCCCATGATGATGTGGATGTAGTTTCCCCTGTTGGATGAAAGCCTGCATATTCTTCAATTTATTTCCACCCATTTACCTCCTTTTCTTGATGCTGGTTCTTTTAGGCCTAATAATAGTGGAGGAATAAATCTAATCCCAACTCAGTGGGACCCAAGTTGCTGGACAATTCTATTGTAGAAGGGGGTTCTGGTTAATGCAACTACTTCTTCCCCCAGTTAGTGCGCTTCTTCCTTTTAGATAATGAGATCTATTGTCTCTTCTTTCTTCCTTTTCTTTTTTGGTTCTATTGGTGTTTCAATGAACTCTTGATGTTTTTCCTAAGGTGCAATAACATATTAAGCCTCTAATCATGTCTTTGTTATCTTTTCCTCTATATTTGGCTCAGCCTGCATTTCTGCTTTTTCTCTTGGCTTTTCCTCTTTCTTTTCTTCTATGGATTCCTTTGTCTCTACTTCTATTTTTTTTTTTACCTCTTCTAACTCGTCCCGAGCCTTTTTTGGGTCTCTTATTCTATAAGAGCTAGGGATTTCTATGGTAGATATGCACCCTGCAGTAGATGGGAAAATGTATAATATTGCTTCTTAAGGAGAAGAGAGTATGTTTAGCCAACTATTTCATGTATTTATTCAACATTTTTCAATCTATAGTTCTTCTAAGAAAAGGAAAACAACCATACCACTCACTATTGCACTGCTAAAATTTAGACTATAAAATGTAAGGAATTGTTAAAGAGTGCAACTAGGGGCTCATTCCCCATCCTAGAAGCCCTATATATATAATATATATAATATATATATATATATATTATATATATATATAATAAAATGAATAATTAACTAATAATTAGTGTTGAAGAGTTCATGTCTCTAAGAAAATGACCATTCGTTGAAAATAGCTCATACTCACGTAAATACCATAGGTTACTACCCATCCTAATTTAAACAAGTATTTTCATAAAATATGGGATAAGGAAAAATAAGTAAGTAAATATACTTAACATGAGTTACTGCCCACCATTATTTATGGGTTCTTCAACACTAAAAAATATGGGTAAAAATGTAAATGTGCAAACTTACTAGAATTTAATTTACAAAGATACTTGATCCAATTTACAAAGGGACATGTGAGTATCTTGAGTATAAGATTCACTTGAAACTTTTCATTTTAATTATTGTCAATGATGATCTATAATGAATGTTATTGAAGTTTTAATGTGACTTCTATTGGAATTTGAAGTAAAGTTATTATTTGGATAATAAGAAATTAAAGTAATTTTTCCAAGCATATAACATATCATAAAATTTAACATGGTATCGAAGCCCAAGTGAAGACAAACCCAAGGAACAAGAGAAGCAATCATTGTTGAAATGTACAAATTCCTTGTAGATTCAAAATTCTAATTGTAATTTACTAAAACAATAGACTTGAATCTACTCTACTCATAATAGGAAACAATTAAACAATTGTGAAATCATGAAATATATAAGAGAAAGAATTCAATAAACACATTACACAATGATTTCCTAGGGAAAGCCATAGCTAAAACTCCTTCTATATGCATATTTCATTGTCACAAAATATGAGAAGATTACAATGCTTTGCTCAAGCCCGAGCAACATCTGCATTATCTCTATCTGTCTCACTATTACAAATCAATTTGGGCACATCATTCCCATCATACAGATCAGTGTTTTAGGTCTCATCAAACCCTAATTTCAGTTGCTATGTGCCCTAAACAAGTCAACCTATTGAATGTCTCCTTCCCAGATAGTTTCAATGCCTGAAGACATCCTGAAATGACTCCTTGAAGGATAGCACAGGTAGGCCCATGTAAGGGTGCTTCGCAGAGCACTTAGGCCCACTTTGACCTGTGTTGGGCGAGATTGAGCGAAATTTGCATAGGGTTTTGGGAATATTCCTTGGTTCTAGATCATTCTAGAAGGATCCCGCCTCTTATCCCCTCCTATGAGCTCGAAATTGGATAGGCTAGGGATCCATTAACCTCTTATCCTCTCATCCCTTCCTCCATGGAAACTAACTCTAATTTTGGAAGGCCATTCAATACCCTCATTTATGACAAAACCTCCTCCATCTTCCTATAAATTGAGCACTCATCTAAGTGATCAGGGGGCTGGAATTTGATGATTGTAAGGAGATAATGTTAGTTTGAAAATTGAGACTTTTGTAAGTGTCTATATTTTGTCGAATTTTCATGCTTATGATGTGATGTGGATGGAACCAACGCTAGAGGGGTGACTTCGAATCAGGCTTCATGGTTGTAATTTCTTCTTCTATTTCATTAAATTATTTGAACCTTTTTCCATATGCTTATCTTGTTATATGATGCTTATATGTGTGAATGTATCTGATTCCATTTACTTGTATTCAATAGATCTTTTGCTTTGATCAGTTCTTTTTTTGTTGATGTTTACAGGTACTTCTCGAGTGTGTTAAGTACAAGAAGGAGTGAAAGGATTGATACAAAGGAGACAAGAGGAAAGAGGAACTACAAGCAGGTCTTCTCATCTTCTATGTCTTATCTATTTCTTATAGGAAAAGGCTAAAGTGCTTTAAATGTTGTTCTAGATATGGCTACTTATCTAGGGAATTAGTATTTATCCATAGATACCAAATTCTCCAAAACACTCACTGCTTCCTAGACAAGTCTAGGCCAATACTTAACCAATTTTATGCTTGCCCAAGTCCCTATTTCCTTACATTGTTTCTTTGGTAATCAACCCCTATTAATTAGGGAAATTCCTTAATTGGAATTGCACAATCCTCATAGACCTTCCTCCAACTGCATGCACCACCTGTACAATTTAGATGATTATACAACTGATATTACATTGTCCTTAAACTCCAATCTCAACTGGGTAACTCTTAGATCTGACATGCATGCCCTATTTATGAGTGAATCATCAGTTTAATGGTTGACACTACAGGAATCACCACACTACAGTGAAGGCATCACCACACTACTATACCTCCCTCTAGTTCCTCCAACAATTGGAACTAGTTTATCTAACTTTAACTCAGTTAAAATGAATTAATTAATTACAACTCAAAATAAAATCAACTAGGGCTCCTACAATGATGACTCAAGTTAAATCCTCAACTCAAATTAATTGAGACAACTAAGTCAAATTAATTTATTTAACTAATACAAGTCATGAGGTGAAATTACATTTTTAATTTTAATTTAATTCAAGGAAAAAATTAAATTAGGATATTTCTTGATGCTATTTTTAACATTTCTTGTTGCATTTTTCAACTCTCCCTCTCAACAAGAAAGGGATTCAATCTATCCCAATCCAATACCTTTGAATTTTTTTGCATGCAACTCTTGTTGTTGTTTTTTCTACTTCAACATTTGCAACCAAAAAAACATCCAAACAAAATAAATTGAATCAACTGTGTCTACAATTTTTTATTGGGAAAAAATGTGTTGTTGCTAACTCTATTACTAAGCCTCCTACTCTGTTGTCAACACTTCTCTGTAATCCTCCGTATCTAAATGAAACTGATTCTCCTGTTATTGAATACTGTGGGCCTCATAACAAGGTAATGATCCATAAGAGAAAACACACCTCATTAGACCCTGCCCAAATTTCTGTAACTCTTGGACTATGATTCTACATCGCTCCACCTCACTCCTTGAGGTATAGCTGCATGTGATCCCTCTGCCCACTTGGCTCATCTCTCCCCCTACTAGAGGTCTCTACTTGAGTGGATGTCTCCACTCAACCTCCCCTTTGCTTCTCCAATTTTCGCTGATCCACAAATTGCTGAGGTTGCTTCTGAGGCTGCTTGTTGAGAGGTAATTCATGCTCCCCTCAACCAAAAAATATATAATCTTTTCCTTGATCCTCAAGGATTTACATGCATCTTGTACCTCAAGTGCATACAAGTTCTTGAATCACACATTGATCTATTTCACCTTTCTCATGGCGGTGTGTCTAAGGAAAACTTTTCCTTTGCTAAATATCACATCGTATCCACGGTCTTCCAATACCACAATAGAAACAAGATTATTCTTTAGTCCTGGAACAAACATCACATCTGTGAGTCTAATAAGGGAGCCAAAATCCCTCTGAAAATTAATTGTACCGATAATGATCACACTATACCTTCCATCATCTCCAAACTCAATGTTCTGCTTCAGGTCTTTCTCCTCCAAGTCAATGAAGAGATATTTATTCCCCATTATATGAATGAGGCACTATTGTCGAGATACCGCATGCTTTCCATTACTATTCTTTCCATGTATGCAATGAGAGTAAAATCAAGTTTGAATTGTGAATCTAGAGCTTCACCTATTGCTACTAATGCAGGTTCCTTCTTTCTTGCTTTCTTCTGTGGAAATTTCGTGGCATAGTGTTCGAAATGATGATAGTGAAAGCAATTGATGTTGGAAAAGTATTTCTTCTTTCCTTCCTTTCCTTGGGACTTATTTCCCTTGGCTTTATTTTTTTTGCTGACTAATTAAAAATCCTCTTCCACTTCTTTGGATGAGGTCCCATCTCTCGTGTTCCATCGAATATCTTCTTGCACCAATTTGGACCAAAAACACTCCCACTCTGTTAGATTCTCCCTCCCATTTACTGAATCCTGTTATCTCTGCCAGCTCTTGGGAAGGAATAGAAGTGATAGGATGAATAGATCATCTTCGATAACTATAACACTAACACTTCTAAGCTCATCCCGACGCTGGGTGAACTTGGTCATTTACTTTGGTATTGTGTCATCCTTCTCCATCTTAATTTTTATGAGCTTATCTTTTAGTGCCAACTTCCTATGGTCACTACTATTTTGAAACAAATCTATCAAGGGATTTCAAATTGTATATGGAGTCTCCTTACCATGGAGGTTTGAGACAATATGATCATGAACTCCTTCTAGGATAATCCTTCTCACCTTTACAACACGTTTTATCTACTCTGCCAGATCTTGAGCATCAGTTGTTGGAGGCTTAGGAATATCTTTGTCTATGAATTCCTTAAGCTTGTTGTCTTCCAACGCTACCTCCATCATGTCTTTCCAAGAAATATAGTTTGAAGTACCTTGAAGGGCCTATTTGAGTCTCAATCCTTATAACGACATCCTGTTGGCTTTGAAGAATGATACTACTAATTTGATTTCACCTGCAAAAGACAAAATCGTATTCTCCTCTTCTAGAGTGATTTATGCTCTAATACCATGTATAAATTCCTTGAATATTCAAACCACTAAATGTAATGTATTAAATTAATAGACATGAATCTATTATATTCATTAGTAGAAACAACTAAATGATCACAAAATCATGAAGCATACAAGAGAAAGAATTCAATAAACACATTACACAATGATTTCCTGGGGAAATCCATAGCTAAAAAACCCTTCTATCTATATATTGCATTAGTCAAAAAATATTAAGCTATATCAATCCTTTGCTCAAGCTCGAGCAACCTATGCATTATCTCCATTTGTCTTACTTCTTCCTAGTCAAGCCTAGGCCAATACTTAACCAATTTTCTTATTGCCAAAGTCCCTATTTCCTTTTGTTATTTCCTTGGGAGTTAGCCCCTATTAATTAGGGAAATTCCTCAATTGTAATTGTTAAATACTCATAGGCCTTCCTCTGAACGCATGCACCACCTGTACAATTTAGATAATTATACAATTAATAGTACACTGTCCTTGAGCTCTAATCTCAACTGGGTAACTCTCAGATCTGACATGCATGAGTTATTTATGAGTGAATCATTAGTTTACTAGTTGATCATTGCAAGTATCATCGCACTACACCGCAAACAACACCACACTACTAGATCTCCCACTAGTTCCTCCAACAATTGGAACTAGTTTAACTGACTTTAACTCAGTTAAAAACTAAATTAATTAATTACTACTCAAAATGAACTCAACCGAGGCTCCTATAATGTAGGATACACTCTACATTATTCATGTTAGACCCTAAATTCAAATTAAAGGAGCCAACTAAGACAAATTAACTTAGTTAACTAATACAAGTTGTCATGAGGTGGAATTACAATTTTATTCCTAATTTAATTCAAGGAAAAAATTAAATCAGGTTCTTTCTTGATGCTATTTTCAACATTTTTTGTTGCAATTTTCAACAAGAAATGTATGATAAGTTGATAGGGGTGTTCAAAGTCAACAATGAAAATCAATTTCCCTTTCTCAAGAACAAGTTGAAGGATATCAAAATGGGAAAAGGGGAGTCTATAAAATCATATTTCATGAGAATAACTCAAGTAAAGAATGATTTTCTATCTATTGGAGAAGTTTCCGTTGACAAGGAACTCACTCTTATTGAACTTGGAGTTCTTACAAGGCCATGATAAACATTTGTCACCACCATTCTTAACAATGACATGATAACTGGTTTTGATGAGATATTGGCTACAAGAACTCAAGATGAAATAAGCATAATTGATAGAGATAAATTTGTTAGTGGAAGTGAAACTACTGCTTTCTCTACACATTCTAAAAGGAGAAACTATGTTGGTCTGTCAGATTCACGAAGGTAGGGTTTTGGATCTAATAAGGGATTCAAAGGAAAATGAAAAATAATATGCTTCAATTGAAATAGGCAAGAATATCAAGACATTACCAATTGATAATGGAGCCAATTATGGATCTAATGAATTAAATGAATTTTACAAAGAGGAAGGTATTAAGAAGGAGCTCACCACTCCATACAATCCACAAAAAATGGAGTTGTCGAGAGAAAGAATTGTACAATTATGGAACCCATTTGTGCCTTGATTCATGATAAATTCCTACCAAAGTTTTTATGGAGAGAAGCTATGCACACTGCTGTGTACATTCAAAATAAGATCCCTCATCAAAGCTTGGATTTCAAGGCACCCAAAGAAATATTCACTAGTAAGAAACCTAATGTTTCATATTTTAGAATCTTTGGTTGACCTATATATTTTCATGTACCAAAAGAGAAAAGGAAGAAGTTGAAAGTCTCTGGGAAGAAATATGTATAAATATGTATTTTTTGGATATAGTGAAGATTCAACGGCATATCTAATCTATGTACATGGTCAGAGAAATGTAGTAGTAAGTAGAGATGTTATCTTTGATGAAGACTTTTCCTATGGAAAAGCAAGGGATCTCCCCATCACAAGAAAGGATGATGATGTTGTTAAAAGTCAAGAATAACCTTTAATGGATGAACCTATTCCTGATGTTAGTGGCCCAATGGATCCACTTGATCCACCTACTTGTGATCCTTCTATTTCAAAGAAAATACCATTATGGCTTTGAGATACACTTCGAGATGCAAAAATCATGCTTCCCCAAGGGGAAAAATTCAAGACAGCAAGAAGCCTACCAAGTATCAAGGATAATTGGATGCCATGAGTATTATCATTCAAACTGAACCTTGCACTTTCAAAGAGGTTGTGAAGCACCAGGTATGGAAAGATGATATGGTCAAGGAATATGAGTTAATCATAAATAAAAGTGTCTGGGAAGTGGTGCCTAGACCCAAGGACAAGTATGTAGTCAATTTCTAAAATATTAAACATGGATTTGATGGAAGTTTTGAGAAATGCAAGGAAAGGTTCATGGCTCATGGCTTCTCACAAAAGGAAGGAATCAACTATGATAATAATTTTAATCTAGTTTCCTAATACACCACTATATGATCCATAGTTTTTCTTGGTGCAAATTGAGGTTGGAGGTTTCATCAATTGGATGTTAAGATTGCATTCTTACATGGCTCACATAAGGAAGAAGTCTACTTGGAACAACCTCAAGAGTTTGAAGAGAAGGATAGAAAAAATCATGTATGTAGGTTGAAGAAATCCCTTTATGGGTTAAAGCAAGCCCCCCTAGGGCTTGGTATGAGAGGATTGATAACTATCTCATGAAACTATGATTTACAAGGATCTATGCTGATCCAAATTTATACTTCAAGGTTAAAAAGGACATGCCACTTATTTTTGTCTTTTATGTTGATGATTTATTTTTAACTTGTGCAAACCCTCTCATTTATCAATGTAAGAGGGAGTTGAATTTTGAATTCGAAATGAAGGATCTAGGATTGGTGCATTACTTCCTAGGCTTGGAGGCATGGTGAAAATCTAGGTGAAATTTTATTTTCTCAAGGAAAATATATTGTGAAGTTGTTGTAAAAATATGGCATGATGGACAATAAGTCTATGACTACTCCGATGGATCTATATTTCAAGAAGTTATGTGGAAGTGTTGCTAGTCTAATTTTGGCAAATCCTCCTGAATATAGATAACATGCGGGAGCATTGATGTTATTGGTGAACGCGTGACCAAACATATGCTTTTTTGTTAACACATTGAGCCAATTTATGGTTGAGCCTCATCATACGCATTAGGTTACTGCAAATAATATTCTAAGATATATTCATGGTACTATCAACCATGAACTAAGGTACACTATCGAGTTCTAGATTACATGGATATATTGATGTCGATTGGGCTAGCAATGTGGTGGATAGAAAAGCACATATGGATGGTGTTTCTATTTGGGATCCACTTCCATTTCATGTATTAGATGAAATAAAAAGTCTATTGCACTAAGCACTGCTGAAGCTCAATATATTGCAGCTAGTATGGCTTGTTATGAAGTGATTTGATAGAGGAAGGTCTTCAGTGAGATATTTGAGCATGTGCTAGATACCACCATAATTTATTATGATAAGTGGGATTCTCTTTTAAGAGAATCCTATGTTCCATGAACAATCCAAGCACATTGATATTAGGTACCATTTTATCCGAGATATGGTACAATGGGGAGCAATAAGGCTCCAACACATAAAGACTAATGAACAAGTTGTAGACATCCTCACAAAGCCTTTGGAAAGGCCAAGTTCTTAGCCATCAAATAGAGACTTGGATTCATGGAAAGACCCTCGCATGAGGGTCCTGATTGAGTTGGAAATTGAGCTCTGGGAGCTCTTACGGACCTGGGGTACTTCTTGGAGCTATATGAGCACATGGTGAGTGGTTCACCTTCCCCTTTAGAGTAAATGCCCCAACATGTGAGCACAAAATGAGTGGTTCACCTTACCTTATGGAGTACACTATATGAAAATAGGGTGAGTGTTTCACCTTCCATTGTGGAAACCCTAACATACATCCTACTCTTGTAGTTTGGGACTCTTGGAAAGTACCTCTCATTTGGACAATGAGCTGAGAAAACTAGTTAGGGTTAATCAATACTATCAAAATACGCATCAAGTACTACTATATTCCCTATGACTAGGATGCATGATGTTCAACAAATTTATCACTAAGGATCAAGCCTGGTAGGGGTTCTATCCCTAGACATGAGGACTTTCCTGCTTCATTTTGGAAAGAGTGGCGTGATCTTGTAACCCACCCTCTATTGGCTATGATTTGGGCTAACCCAGGTTCAATCTATATTGCACACCAGAAAAACCCTTAATCACTAGCCTTTTTGGCAATGACCTGCAAGAAGATCACAGTCTCACCCAAAGTGACTATGGGAGGATGCAAAACCAGGTTTATGCGGCCTTGAAGGATGTTACAATGTGGTGTTTTATGTTTTCTTATTCCTAACACTCATAAATTACTTAGTCGCAATCATTTAATCATTTAAACACACGATTTAAAGCCATAGATCATAAATGTACCGAAACAAAGTGTAATTATAATAAACTACTACGCTACAATAGATAATAAGCAAATGTACAAATGAAGACACCAAATTACCATGGTTCACCCCAATGTGGGGTTATGTCCATAAGAACTATTGCTAATATAATGATTCTTTGTACAACAAACAATCCTTGACATTTACACTCAACTAGATTCAGGTCTCTGTGCACTCAGCTGCAGACTCAGGCCTCTGTGCACTTAGCTATAGAGCCTTTCCTTCCTTCCCAAACCAAAAATCACAATAACACAACCATTCAATTCTAGATGTGATGTCTCTCTTCTTTATTATTGATCCATATATATAATATTACATTGAGGGATATATCATCAAAATACCATGGTCCATATACCATGGAATCCCTAAAACAATCTATGATGGTTCGAAAACCATTCATCTTTTACAACATTGCATGCTTTTTAAAGAAAGGAGGGGCTTCATCTCACTCTGACGCCATTATACAGTGTAGTATATTCCAACTATTTCACTACACAGTCCACTTCGTACTCCACTGCGCGCTCCACTGCGCACTCCGCTCCTAAAAATGCAAAGTCTTTGCCAAAAAATAGGTCAAGTTGGGTTGCGCCCAATAGGCCCCCAACACTCACATGTGACTTGTCCCGAGCCACTCAGCTGCTTTGCCTCTGATATTTGCTAAAATAATGTTGTAAATATTGTTAAAATTCTATAGAGTGTTTGTGAATTTATTTTCTTTGCTTCGCACCTCTTCCAGCAGTGCTTCCATCACATGTTTTGCAACCTTTTTCACCATCACTATCTCCCTATTTCTAATCTCTTGAAGCTTATCATCTGTTGCCTATGATATTTGGAGAGCCTCATCTTGCTATGGCTGATTCCTCTCTATTAAAACCCGTTCTTCCTTCTTCAATTCCTCAATCTTCTTCTGGAGGGACTTTCGATCATTGATTTTGGTGAGCTTCTATGAGATTGGTAAGGTCTTCGTAGATGCTTGAATCTCTTCCCACTGCTATTGCTTCTACTGAACCTCTTCCTATAATTTCTGTACATTTGGATCTTCCTGTAGTGAAGTCCAAATCTGTAAACTATCATCTAACCATTTTCCACAATATACCACTGCACCATTGCAGTATTTAGGTCAGTCTCCCTCTGCTCTCTTACTTCATGCAGCGTGGTTGGCTACAACTTCATCTGCAACTCACTATCTACATTTTATGCATGTCTGTAATTTTATACTTGTATCCTTTCACTACAAGGTCGAGCTTCAGAACCTTTTCCTCTACCGATTCTTCTTCACAGAATTCAAGGTCCGAAATCTCTTTACATGTTGTTTCAACCATCTCCTTGATCTTATGTTGAGCTTTTGTTGAAGCAAAGCCCACTCTTTCTCTACTTGAATATTCAACTGTGGGGTATGTTGTTAATGCAACTTTAGATCTTCTATTATCTCCATGTGCAACTTGTGTAGTCTTTGCAATGGTACCACTGTGATGTTCTTGTGGACATGCTTCCACCCTTTTCTTGTTGCTGTACCTTGGAAAAGTCAAGTTGTAGGGCTCCGATGAGTATTGGTGCTAACCTCATTGCACGTGTAGGCTCTATTTTCCTTTCTTCCCGAATCCTCTCCACTATCTGCATGGGTTATTTAACTGTCTATGCCAAAGTTTTAAGTTCTGTGATATGCTCCTACACACCTATGAGAAGTGTGTCGTAGTGATATTCCTACTTCCTCCATGACTCTGCTATCACCTATTGAATCCTATCCACAATATTCTCTAGGTCCCCATCAATAAGGATTGTTTGTGTGATATCCTTCGTAATATCTGCCTTCTGCTTCTTCTCGATATTCATGGAAGCTTCACCCTATGCTTTCCTTTTTTCTGTGACAACTTGTTCTGTTTCTGTCTTTTCAGACTCCTTATTATTCTCATCTCCTTTAGGAGGATCCTAGTGACACTCGTCATGTTGCTCCTCTTCTGCTGATTCCTACTTATCCTTATCTTTGTCTTTTCCACTTGCTTCACCATGCTGTGAGGTGTCTTCCTCTGTCGCACTATCTTTTGCCTTTGCCTCTACCTCTAGCGCAATCATCCATTCTATAGGCCACTTTTGTACTATTGCGAGGATATCATATTTTGTTACTAAGTATGGCAGAGGATGCCATTTCTTCTTCGTGTTGTGAGCCTCTATATACACTTTGTGAAAATTAGCCTTGAACTTCGCAACAATGCTATACTTCTCGTATAAGATCAGTGATAAGTGAGGGTGTTGGTTCACTAACATATGAAAAACATCTTGTTCTTCATTGCTCGAGACGGTTGAGTGGTATACCACAACGAGGCATACCGTATGGCTTCACATACATTTGACGCTACTGGAGGGAATTGCGAATCCTAGGGTTTTCTCCATGCCAACATTGTTATAATAAAAATTAACCATGCATAATGATTTGGGCTGACTTAAGTTCAATATCTACTACACACCAGTAAAACCCTCAATCACTGGCCCTTTCGGAAACAACCTGCAAGCAAATCAAAATCTCACCCGAAGTGACTATGGGAGGATGTAGAACCAGATCTCTACAGCCTTGAAGGATGATGTGATGTGGTGTTTTTATATTTTCTTATTCCTAAAACTCAAAAATTACTTCTTTGCATTGATTTAATCATTTAAACATACCATATAAATCCATAAATAATCATTGTATTGAAATAAAGTGTAATTGTAATAAACTACTACACTACAATAGATAATAAGAAAATTTACATATGAAGGCACCAAATTACCATGGTTCACCCCAATGTGGAGCTACATCCACAAGAACTGTTACTAATATAATGATTTTTTGTACAAGAAATAGTTCTTGACTTGCTCACTCAGCTGCAAACTCAGGCCTCTATACACTCAGCTGCAGAGCCTCACCTTCCTTCCCAAACAACAGATCACAAGAATGCAACCATTCAATTCAAGATGTGACATCTCTCTTCTTTATTATTGATCCCTATATATACTATTACATCGAGGGATATATAATCAAAATACCATGGTCCATCTACCATGGATTCCCTAAAACAATCTATGTTGGTCCAAAAACCATTCATATTTTACAACATTACATGCTTTTTACAAAAAGGAGGGGCTTCGACCCACTTCGATGCCCTTATACCACGTAGCATATTCCAACTATTTCATTTTGTAATACACTTTGCACTCTGTTATACGCTCCACTGTGCACTCCGCTCCTCAAAATGCGGATTCTTTGCCAACAACTAGGCCAAGTTGGGCTGCACCCAACACCCTCTTTCAAGACTTTTGTATTAGACTATGATATCAATCTTTAACAAAGAGGAGACAAGTTGCATATATGGCACATGATGGACACAATAACATAGCCATGGATGAATGATGACAGGTGAAATTTCCCCCTAGTTGAGAGGGAGTGCTAAAGAGTGCAACTAGGGGCTAATTTCCCTTGCTAGAAGCCTTATATATACATATGTGTGTGTGTGTATGTATATTATATATATATATATATATATATATATATAGAGAGAGAAGAAGAGAGAGAGAGAGATACATACATACATACATACATACATACATACATACATACATACAATACATATACATATATATATATATATATATATATATAATATATATATATATATATATATATATATATATATATAATATATATATATATATATATAATATATATATATATATATATATATAATGTAAATAACTATAACTAATAACAATCATAAATAATTAATAATTAACTAATAACTAGTTTTGAAGAGTCATGCCTCTAAGGACATAACCATTCATTGAAAATAGCTCATACTCACATAAATAACATGTTTACCATAAGTTACTACCCACTAGAATTGAAGCAAGTATTTTTGTAAAAGATGGGATAAGGAGAAATATGTAAATAAATATACTTACATGGAGTTAATTCCTACTGTCAAGCAGTAAAAAGGGTCTTTTTCACCTCTATTTACCCTACATTAATTATCAATCCAGGTACGATTTGTTATCTCAAAGAGTGTACTCAGTCTGAGGCGGTCACTTGTCAAGAGTAATGCTAGTAGTATAGTGCTTTTGCAAAAGTAACTACATGTTGGAAACAAACCCTAAATGTAATGACAAGAAGTTGGAATGCTTGTAACTAAATCATTCATTTGAGAAACTACAACACTTCATCAGTCAAGGGTGCAATAATGACAACTCTCCCCTTTGTAAACTGATGCAATTGAAAAGCAATCAAGGAAAAGATCATCAATCTGGGTACTGGACAACAATAGTCAATGTTCACTATAGTTTCAGATCGTTCTATTCATACCAAAGTAATTACTTGAAATGATAATTCAAATAATAGGAAAAAGAACAACAATTAATATGTTTAACAAGATTGAACAACAAAGCCTTAACCTATAGAAATGAATGAAGCAGTAACCGTGATCTACAGGAATTAAGCAACAACCTTTATCTCAACAATGTTTTGAACAAAAAATGGAAATGGAACAACAAACTAAAGTGAAGTATGAAATATTGAATAACAACCTAAATCAAATTTAAATGCACAAAAACTAAATCAAATATTACACACATCACGTCTATATTGAAGGAAACAATAATATGAGTTTCAACACATCAATTATTAATCACGGTTATGAAGAAATAGTAATTGCGGTCATTATGGAACAACAATCCCAATGAATAACACTCATGCTTGGAGGTAAACCATAGGTAAATAGATAATAGTACCGATTTATAAATACACAGCACTGATACTCTGTAACCGAACGGTAATGGCAATCTGGAAGGAACAAAAATGTTATACAATAATATCAACCTGTAAAGGAACGACAATGTGATACAAATTCAGAATGAATATCATAACATTCTAGTTGCAGAGGATAACCTTACTATTCAAACATGAATAAAAGATAACAGAGCCAATACATGAAATAATAAGGAACAATAGATTACTAAACAAAGTAAATAAAATAAATCAAACCACACAGGACTTGGAATTGAAAATAATGGTACAACAAGCAAGTGATCCACCAGGGCTGGGCCCTTAGCCTCTAGGGATGCACTGTTGTGATTACTCTAGAATCAAAGACGGAATGACAACATAATTTATGTATTAAGCATCAAAACAAAGTTACAGTAATCACTCTTTAAAAGGAGTCGATGATCAAAGTTGAAGTTGCAACAGTGAATTTCATAAAACAACAATAATCCACCCCTCAGGCTAGCAATTCTGTCCCATTTTTATAACAGCGAAGCAAAAATATCAAAGATACAAATAATCTTTAAGGCAATGATCCCTCAGGATCAAAGGATCCTAAGGGATTCGCCATACCATTATTTCCCAGTTATCTCTTCGTTCTCTTGCACCGATTTGGTATCTCCTCTTCCTTTTCCTGGCTTATACTCTCCAATCTGGATTGCCTCATTTGGATGTAGTTCCTTGTCAAAGGGACAACAATTGATTTCGTCTTGTCTTTTCCTTTGGAATGGTGATCTTCCATTTTCTTCTTTTTCTGCATAGGAAAAGGTAATTATTAGTCATTTTACGTTGCTCACAAATCTTCTAAACTTTATCATAATCCTTCACCATATGCCCATTTCATATATAAAGAAGTTATGAATTTAAGGAAAAGATGACAAAATAAGTGGTAATTACATACCTTCTCTAATGCTCAACACACCCCCCTGCTTACCCTTTTTCATGCCCTCATGAAAACATTGTAATTGACATGCAAGACAATTAGGGAATAGGCTAGAGAAGGGATCTCTCTAGGTGGTCTACAACCATGATGCCTAGCTAAGAATTCAAAAAGATGTCTTTTCTAAACTTCAGGCATTTCATATAAGGCTTGATATCCTGGTGCAGGGTACCAAATGATTGGACCTTGGAACCTATAGCCTAACCAAGATAGGCCTTCTCTCAAAATGAGGTTACCATAGATACCCAAGTAGTCAGCAGCTAGCTTAAAGTTCTCATAATTAAATGGTTCTCTGTTTTGGATGTTCTGATTAGAAGTCTAGTATCGGAATTTGGCTACTTCTATGGCAAGGTCTTTGATGGTAAAGAAGTATTCTATCCCTTGTCGGATGACTGTTGTGTGGATAGGTCCCAATGCCTCGATCATTCCCTGAGTTCTCATTAGGCTCCTATGTGTATTCCATAATTGCAGTGGGTCTCTAGGTTCACCCCTCACCCATAGATCTAATCCATTTTCTTGTCTTTGGAAGACATTGTAGGATTTAATCCACTTTATTTGATTAACACCAAAAGAAATAAATGCTTGCAGTTGGACATCACCCACAAAAGGACTAGGGTTCTGTTCTATTTCTCCATCTAATACAAGATTGTGAAAATACAATTCACATAGCAATCGTTGAACTTTCACCCGGTAATGCTTACAACAATTTATGAAGTCATCAATAGTTTTTATCTCTATAGGTACTCTTGCCTTGAAAACTTTAATTTTCAATTGTAAATATCTTTCCATTAAAACAAAGCATAGTTTCTAGCAGGTGCCCTACATGCTATAACGTCAGTATATAGAGAACATAAGGTATCCATTTGTTTAATGACTATGTCTAGTCTATGGGTTACCTTTTTGACTCTTTCTTCTACCTTTTTCCATCCTTCAAAGGCTTGCTTTTTGATGTGTTAATGTTCTTCAGCTGTTGTTGTAATTTCTCATATTTTTCTTGAGGAATGGTCTACTCTGTAAGTTTCTCTATTGTTTGCTAGGCTTGTGCCAAATATTTTCACAGAGTTAATATCCACGGGTCATTATCCAACATGATAATCTTGAGTTGGAGATCTACTTGGATCTCCTTATTATGACATATTGTCTTTATGGTCTGAGTTTCCTTCTTATTAGAGGACAGTGCCTCTACCTGTATTTCTTTATTATAGGCCGATACATTATTTGTTTGTATTTTGACATGGGCAACATCGAGATGCTATTCCTTTTGGTCCTGAATGGCAGGTTGGACTTGAGTCCTCATGATCTTTTTCTTAAGGGGTTTCGCTTGGCTGGTTTCATTCTTTGCTATTGAGGTTCCTTTTGACTTTTTACCCATTTTCAAGACTCTTATCTATTGTCGAAGTTGCTTAATTACGTTAAGCAATCTTTTCTGTTCCTTTCACAATATTTTAATTTCCTCTGTTTTCTTAGAAGGAACAACCATTCGTTTTCTTGGGCCTAGGCTTTGTACCTCAAGTATTGTACCTTCATCTTGGCCAATTTCCTTATTTTCTTCTTGGTGTGTTTCTTTAGTGTTATGTTGATTAGGTTGTTCAGGGGTAGAAACCCTAGTTTGTTATGCTGTCTCTTAGGCAGCTTCTTCTTTTACCTCTCTTCATTGTGGAATTCTTTTGGCATATTCTGACTAGGAACAGATTGTTCTTCTCCCTCATCCTCATCACTTTTTTCCCTAGATACACTCTCCTCATGAGTAGAGTGATCGTCTTCTTCTTCATCCTCGCCACATAGTTCCTCGGATGCACTTTTGTCATGAGCAGAGTGCTCTTGCAATCCTTTTTTGGTATGGGGGTTGAGTGGGCTATGAGATTGGAAATATTCCCCCATATGGGCTAGAATTTGGGCCAATTCATCTTCTTGTAGTGGATTTTGCAGTGGAATTTGCTGCGTTGCTTTGTTTCCTCTCCTTCTTCTTGACAGATTGCTCAATCTCCTCCTCAAGTTCTCTTTCATCATTTTCTTCCAATTCTTTTTCATTCTCCCCACCTTCCAATTGTGGGGGTTGTTCATCTCCTGAATCATGTATCTCCTTAGGCTGAATACTATTTTCCTGGAAATTTCTCAACATTCCTCTGATCCCCGCCAATCTAACATATTTTCTTCGTTTCAGTGGTTTGCTCGATGTACTGGAAATATGTTTTTGTTTTGGGGTTGGCAAAGCCAGTCCCCCGTCTATCGCAAAAATTAGTTCTTCCCAACTGCTCTGATGTTGGGCAAGACTGTGGCTGACTATCAGTCATATTAACTCATGGTGTCTTATTGTTGACTCTAGATGGTGAGATTTTTTCATACTACGGGAAACATCATGTAATAAAGAATTTAAAAATGCAGGCAGATTCATAGCACACTTTTTCTTTAACACAGCTAAAATTTTAAGTTGGCATGGTCTTACCACGTCTCTCCTACTATCACAAGTGATGTAGCTTTGGATAATTCTTGCCAATTCTGCCCATGGCTCTCCCAAGTTTGTCAGTAGAACTCCCTTCCATTTTACAGTCAGGTTCTGCCCTTCATCATGGAATATTTTCATGGCATCTCACAGTCTCACCTTTTTCAGAGTCCACACAGGTCCAGTGGCTGGTAGCCTAGAAAATTTTTCAATTATGTCGTCAATGATTGCTATCTGTCTCCCTCTCACCATGGAATGGTGTTCTTGCAAGTTATGTGGAAACTCAATTGCCACCGTCTCATTGGATTGTTCTAGACGGTTAAGATAAGCTATCCATCTTGCCCTTGCTAGGATCTCTTGTGTAGCATAGGAGACCATCAACACCTATGGCTCACTGTGAATTGATCTTCCTCCCATGCTTAATACACTGTAAAAAACATAGAGATGGAAATGGAACAAGAGGTTATTCAAATTTTTATCTCACAGTTGGAAAAAATAGAGAAGATGACGGAACAACAAGTTGTTCAAATTTTGAACTTACTGCTAATTTTTGTAGAGCAAAACACGGAAATGGCTTCGGAATAACAAATCATGCATATGGGGAAACAAAATACCATTAAGTATTGATATTCCCGAGTCATAATTCATTAGAATGATGAGCTGACACGTATGCCAACGAATTATGGGGATCACCCTGCCCCCCTGTAATGTGATAGGTCGTCCTTGGCCATCAAATAAAGGAGCAGCATGCTGAACTGCCATAGTATAGAGTAATAAAGGAACAACGTATAGAGAAATGAAATGTTTACAAAGATGAGCAGATTACTGAAATTGAGGCGTACAATAGAATCGTTAATAAATATGGAAATGTTGTGATATGAATCGAGAAATGGAGGATAGGACAACTGACATGAATAAAAGTTCATATGCGGTCATTATCAACTTTTACCATCATAATTGATTGATAAATGATTTTTCATGTATCAAAGGTTCGAAAGGGTTATATATATAATCTCATTTGAACCACTTATAAATATATAAGAAGAAGGGTTTTATAGCTACTATTGGTGTATAAGAAATATGACTTCAATACCATCAACAAAGCTCTGTTTCCCACATGTGTTCATAACCTTGACAGAATTGTTTATTTCACCCTTGGAACCATAATATTTTGTGTATGCCTAGGAAAGTGTTGTGCAATGTCAGAATGGAGGCCATTGTGATGGCTTGATAACCAGCTGAATCAAAATGCCATTCACCAAGAAGGAGTGAAAGGTGGGCAGGCCAGCTCGTGATGAGACCTCCTGTTCCAAGGACTTTTTATTTTTCTGATGTGCCTCTTGGATCATATCCCTGGTGTGTTGGCCATAGTGGGAATGCCACTTCACTTTCTTCCTTATGATCATGGTAGGATGGCTCTTGATGAGACCCCCTATCCTTCATTTGACAAATCATGTTCGCAATCATATAAAATTTTTTCTTTTTCTTCTTGTTCTTTTATATAGCACTTTTCCTATTTATATACAAAGGGTGGTTCAACACTCCTTAAAAGTAGGGATGGTGGAAGAAGTCTAAACATTTCAATAGAGAAAAATATGCCTTATTCTTATTCAATAACCGTGATCAAAGAGAATTATGGGGATTTAGGAAGAACCATCATGAAAAAAATAATCAATCATATTAGTATTAGTAAAATAATGACAACAAGGTGATAAAGAGTTGTGTTCTTTCCTCTTTTCTCTTATCAATTCAAAGCAATTTCTTCTAAAGATAACGATTTTTATGTAATTTGCTAATTTCAGTATCCTCTAGTTTTTGTATTGTTGCATAAATGTATAGTTGTGCCTTAAATGAGCATGATCTAAATGATAAAACACACAAAAAGAAAAAAATGCACTCAAAAAATGTTGTTCTCAAGATGGAACAACTACTCTTTCTTTAGAGGGACAGTAAACGAATATTTACACAAAAAAAACCGTAAGAAAAAGGAAAAAACATGCTCGAAACTGTTGTTCCTTGAGAGGAACAACAGCTGTTCCTTAATCGGAACAACAAAGAAAGAAAGCGCAAAAAAAAATATGTGAAAATGTTGTTCCTTTGGAAAGGAAGAGTAGAAAATGAAAGTGCTATTCCTTCGGAAAGGAACAACAGAAAACAAAAGTGTTGTTCCTTTGGAAAGGAACAACAAAAATGCAGAAGTGCTATTCCTTCGGAAAGGAATAGCAAAACTTAAAAGTGATGTTCCTTCGGAAAGGAATAGAAAAAAGGTGGAAGTGTTGTTCCCTCGGAAAGGAACAAAAAAAATGCAGAAGTGTTGTTCCTTCGGAAAGGAACAACAAAACGTGAAAGAGTTGTTCCTTCGGAAAGGAACAACAAAACGGTGGAAATGTTGTTCCTTCATAAAGGAACAACAAAAATGAAGAAGTGATGTTCCTTTGGAAAGGAACAAAAAAACATGAAAGTGTTTTTCCTTAGGAAAGGATCAGTAAAATGGTGGAAATATTGTTCCTTCGAAAAGGAACAATAGAATGCAAAAATGTTGTTCCTTCGAAAAGGAACAACAAAATGGTGGAAATGTTGTTCCTTTGAAAAGGAATAGCAAAGTGCAAAAGCGCTGTTCCTTCAAAAAGGAATAGAAAAGCGGTGAAAAGGCTATTCCTTCTGAAAGGGACAACAAAATTCAGAAGCATTGTTCCTTCGAAAAGGAATAGCAGAACGGTGAAAATGCTGTTCCATCCGAAAGGAACACCAAAATGCAAAATGTTGCAGAAATGCAGAAATCTATACAAAAATTAATTTACTCAAGCAAAATAAAAGAATTATGTACAAAATTTAAAAGCAACCAAATCAATTAGTGAACCAAAGGTGAAGAAGAGTTCTCTTCCTCAGCCAAAATCTGCATGTTGGAGTCTTCCCGGAGTTGCTGGTAGAAGGATTCCCGAGTAAGTGGTTTGTGGTACAATCAAACTTGGTGGTCGTTTGCCTTAAAGGTGTGTCCAGATCCATCAATGGTGGTTAGAGTAATGGTACCATTATCATGCACATTTTGGATTTCATATGGTCCCAGCCAGCGGGTTTGAAGTTTCCCTGGAAAATCCTGAAACCTAGAATCGTATGGGAGTGCCCAATCTCCTTTGCAGATGACTTTCTTTTTGATGAGGGCATCATGCCATTTGGCTCTCTGTTGTTGGATTAATGTGGTATGTTGAAGAGCAGAGAGCTTGATTTCATCCAGCTCATTGATTTGCTGTAGTCTATTAATCTGGGCCTCATTTAATTCTAGACTGACTTCTTGTGTTGTTCTCAAAGTTTGAATTTCAAATTCTATTGGAAAGATGGGTTATTTTCCAAATACTAGTTGATATGGTGAATAACTAGTAGTGTTTCTCCATGTTGTTCTGTATGCCCACAAGGCTTCTAGCAATCTTGTAGCCCAATCGCATCTGTGTGATGCAATGGTTTTTGTTAGTATTTCTTATATTACTTTATTCGTTCTCTCTACTTGGCCATTTGCTTGTGGGTGGTATGGAGAGGTAATTTTATGTTGAATATGATATTTTTTTAGTGTTGTAGCAATTTTATTACCAGCAAATTGTGGTCCCCCATCCATGATTATGTCTCTTGGGAGGCCATATTGCACAAATATCTGGAATAGGAAATGAATGACAGGATCCTCTGTAGCTCTTGGCAGTGCCTCTGCTTCAACCCATTTGGTCACATATTCCGTTGCTACCAAGATATATGTTTTCTGGTTTGATGATGGATTGGTCGGACCAAAAAAAATGAGTGCCCAACGCTTGAATGGTTCAATGACTAGCTATGGGTTCAGGGGCATTTCATCGGACTGTCCAGGGGCATCTTGCTCTTTGGCAATTGTCACAAGCTTGAAGAAATTTATTTGCATCTTTAAAGATTGTGGGCTAGTAATACCCTGTTTGTAGAACTTTATGACTAGTTCTTCAATCTGCGAAATGTGTGCCACATGGTCTGTCGTGACTGGCTTTCAGAATTTCAAATATTTCATCTTCACAGATGCATCTTCTGATGTGCATATCTGCCCCTGTATGAAATAGGTAGCCCCCAGTCCAAGAAAATCGGGTACTACACTGGACAATCTTCTTTCATTCATTAGGAGTCAGTTGTTTTGGTAATTTGTCTACTGCTAAATATTCGCAACATCAGCATACCAGGGTGTTTTGAAAGTAATAGTGAACAAATGTTCATCTGGGAATTGATCTTCAACTATTGCTGCGTCCACTGGATTTGGCATTCGTGAGAGAAAGTCAGCTATAGGATTTTCCTTCCTAGGTTGGTCTTTTATTGTGATGTCAAATTCCTGCAATAAATTCAGCCATCTTGTTACTCTACCATTTGTAATTGGTTTATTTGCTAAATATTTTATGGCAGAGTGATCTGTATATAAAACAATAGGATATCTAGTGATATAATGCCTAAATTTATTTACATCATGTATTACAACTAAATTTTTTTTTTCAGTAACAATATAGTTTAACTCAACAGGAGACAAATTCTCGCTAATATAATAAATTGCATATGGTTTTTTCTCTTCTTCCTTCCCGAGGACTGCTCTAATAGCTGTGTTTGAAGCATCTGATGAAATTTGAAATGGTAGGTCCCAATTTGGGCCTCTGAGCACTGGGGCTATTGACACAAGCTTTTTCAGATCCTAAAAAGCATGGTCACATTTATCTATCCAAACAAAATCAACATTCCCCGTTAGTGCGTATAGAGGTGTAGCTATTTGAGAAAAATGTTCTATAAATCTCCTATAATAACCAGAAAATCCAAGAAAACTGCATACCTCTGTATGTGTGGTAGGAGTAGGTATTAGCAAAATTATTTGAATTGTGGCCGAATCTACTTGTATTCCAGCTGCTGAGATATAATGACCTAGGATGAGTCCTTCGGTAATCATCATATAGCATTTTTCATGGCTCAGGCAGAGCCTGGTAGCGATACATCATTACAACACCTTTTCCAATGTGTTTAGTACTGGGTCGAAATCATCTCCGTATGGTGTGAAATCATCCATGTATACTTCAAGCCCTTCATTTATTAAATCTAAAAAGATGTTGAGGATAGCCCTTTGAAATGTGGTAGGGGCATTGCATAGGCCAAAGAGTAAAACTTTGTAGGCAAACGTTCCCCAAGGACAGATAAAAGTAGTTTTGTCTTGGTCTTCAGGGGCAATCTGTATTTGATTATATCCACTGAAGCCATCCAAGAAAGAAAATAATTTCTTTCTTGCTAATGTATCTAATACTGTTGGAAATAATACTAAGAGGGGGCTGGGTGAATTAGTATTATCAAGTCAAATATTCTTTTTCCAAAATAGATGATATACACTACTTTAGTTAGTTAAACCCGCGTATATACACAACTATGTAGAAGGAAACTCGCATATACAAAACAAACTTTTAATTTAATTAATCTTTCTGATGATGAATGTTAATCTGTGATGCAGAATCAAATAATCAATAACCAGAGATAGTAAAGTAGAGCATAAAGACAATCACACACAAGAACACAAGATATAAGGTGGAAACCCAATGTGGGTGAAAACCACCTGCTGCAATTCGTCTCTATCTTCTTTTAATTTAGAAACTTCTTTTACAATGTACTGGTGTAGTCCTTTACCAGTACGTAGGCTGCAACCTGCAGAGAGCTACAACCCTCTCTCATTCTCCAGCTTCTCCTGGAAGGGAGCTACAACCCCCTTAGATCTTGCACTAGTCAAAATACTAGTACGTAGGTGCTGGCCTACAGAAGGCTACAACCTTCTCTTTCTTCCAGGGACCATGTTTCATAAATTTTTAGAATGGATCCATGAACATCAATCAATCATCAAGAAACAACCAATCTCCTTTTCACCAATTAGATTTGAATCAAGTAGATACGTCTCTGACAGTTGTATCCAAAACAAAGTACCAGAAACCACACACCAAGATCTGAACCCAGAACACTGCAGCAATAAACAGAAGCAGCAAGATCACAACTCAAAATATATATGCTACTTTAATAGCTTGAAACCTGCGTGCATACGCTTTTGCGTATGGAACAACCTGCATATACGCCTCTTTACTTCGCAGAACTTGCGTGTATATGCGCCTTCGCTTCACTGAACCTGCGTACAGATCTATAAAGGATAATTCACTCTTTCAGATATTCAATCATTAATTAACCCAGATTATCAGACTTGTAGATCAAGCAAGCGCCACATATAGCAGATCAAAATCATACAAAGATACTATCATTCAAGCTTAAAGATTATGACCCATCAATAGAACTTATCCTTCTTTTTGCGCTACGGTTCCTCCTTCATTCAGATCCAGATCTGCATCATTACCACTATACCAGCTCTAGCGCTTTATCAAATCTTCAATAATAATTCCGATGATCATTTGCCACATGATCTCCCTCCTCTTTTATAGTCTTAGGCCTTCCTCAATACCATGATCCAAAACCATAACATTTCAATATCATGAACCCAAAACTAGGGATCAACACATCTGACGAGACGCCATGGTCCAAAACATAGGTTCAAATACCAAGAACTAACTACCATGGACCAAAAGTATGATCCCCAACATATACATGATTTTGTAATGTATAACCTGTGTGTATACGCGTCTTCGTCTAGATGAACCTGCGTATATGTCTTTTTCTTCTTTCTGAGTGCCTGTACTAAGATCTGTTACCAAAGAGAGTTTCCATCAAGGACAACACCTGCGCCATAGCTCCAAACTTGTGCCATAATTCCAACAATCTCCCCCTTTGGACTTGATGGCAACACCAAGATCCTCAAGATCATTCTCCCCCTTTGTCATCAAGGGAAAAGGGTTGTGCTCCCCCTGAGTACATGGTGAAATCTCTGCCCTGCTATGCTGACCATGCTCCCCCTGACTGTAAGCAAGATCTGCAAAAGATGATCTGCAAGACGGACCATGACCTATACATCATAAAAGATCTTCCTATCACCAAAAGACTCAATACATGCATCCATTACCCAACCAAGTGAGGATCATCCTCCCAACCAAGTGGGAATACGTCAGAAATTTACATATGATGACCAAATACATTACATCTTCATCCCAGGCATAGTGGGGAAACCAATATAGGCCGTTACATGACCTTGACACCATATAAGAAAAAGATATATGACATAGAGACAAAATATTTAGAATAAGACTTATGAAAGTCACCAACAACTGATAGCAGCAGCAACTGTCAATCACCATTCAGAATAGCAACCAAGATTTCCTTCTGTTCTCCCTCTGCCTTTGTTTCACCAACAATAACTGTGAACTAGAACCAAAAGCTTCTAAGATAATGCCAACAATACATTATTAGAAGATTATCTGCTCCCCCTGAGCTTGTGCCGGATGGTCTTTGTCAGACCCATATCAGACAATTTTGAAATAGACCCTGTTACTTCTGATATCCATCAAACCTCCATATACGCAACTTTATCCACACCAACCGACGTATGTACGCGGATCCTTCACATGCAACTCGCATACACCCATTTTTCTCTGAAACTAGCAAGATTTAACAGAAATATGATATATCAACTACTCCCAGCTTCTGTTTGAGATATTCAAACATTTCCCTGGGCAGTGGTTTGGTGATAATATCAGCAACTTGTTCCTTAGAAGGAACATACTCCAATTTGACCTTTTGTTCCAACACTTGTTCCCGGAGAAAGTGATACTTGATCGGTATGTGCTTGGTCTTTGAATGCATGAGTGGGTTTTTTGAAATGCTGATTGCACTTGTATTATCACATAAGATGGAAATAGGTGGTGTACAGGTGATTTCAAAATCCTGCAAGGTCTGCATCATCCAAAGGAGTTGAGTGCAACAGCCACATATTCTGCTTCAGCTGTAGATAAGGCAATCGAACTCTGTTTCTTGCTAAACCAAGATACTAATATGGAACCCATAAAGAATGCACCACCACTTGTGCTCTTCCTGTCATCCACACTTCTGGCCCAATCTGCATCTGTATAAGCATGAAGTGCGAGATCTGTATCTCTAGGATACCATAAGCCACAGTTTTGAGTTCCTTGAAGGTGCTTAAAGATTCTCTTCACTGCTTGAAGATGAGTTTCCTTTGGATTAGCCTGAAATCTTCCATCTATTCCCACTGCATGCATGATGTCTGGTCGGGTACCTGTCAAATAAAGTAGACTTCCAATCATGTACTGCTGCTGATTCATCATTTGCACTAAGACTGCATCCTGTAACCATGGGGGTACATACTGGTTTTGCATCTTCCATGCCATACTTCTTCAGAATCTTCTTGAGGTACTTGGTTTGAGACAAGAAGATATCGCCTTAATTTTGTTGGATTTGTAATCCAAGAAAGTATGTCAGTTCTCCAAGCAAAGACATTTCGAATTCTTTCTGCATCACCAAGGCAAAGCTTTGACTCATAGCTTCTTCATTGCTGCCAAAGATAATGTCATCTACATACACAACAAGTA
>APFE031724952.1:74689-90348 GCA_000404065.3 Pinus taeda
CCATTGAGCTGCTTTGTGACCAAAGTTATGGCAAGAAAAGCATTGTCCATTGAAGAAACTTCTGCGGTTATCGAATCTACCAGCCAATTGATTGTAATTTCTCTTGTCATCTATTCTTGAACCAAATTGAGAAGATTTTACCTGTTGCTGGTTGTAGCTTTTGTTCACCCTTAAGATGGATTGCCCCTGATAGTTTATGTTTGCAATTCGTCCCTGTTTTACCTGATGGTCTTGATTGTGCTTTTGCTCATTCTTCTTGCTGCATCAAGATAACTTTTTGAGGTGGATGCTTGAGAAGTTTCTCCATTATAGCCCAGACCTGTCTTGTTTAGAGGAGACCGCTGCACATTGATAATCTCATCCAAAGTTTCAGATCCTTTGACAAACTTAAGATTAATAGCCTTTGTTTTCTCAATTTCTTTTCTAAGGCCAACAATTTCACATTCTAACTTCTCAAGAGATTTTTCCTTTTCATCAAGTTGAAATTGCAGAGTATCAATGTTCATATCCTTTTCTTCTAAACATGTTTTTAGTCTAGAAATCTCTTCAGAAAAACCATCCACATCTATAGCATCCATGTAATCATCATCTTCAAAGGCCATTAAAAGTTTATAGTGATTACCTCGTCTATCTTCATCATTATTTGATAGTCCATCACTATCTTCATGAGTGTAATAGCTTTTCTTATTTGCATTTTGTTTCTTGTTCCATCTAATAGGTTCCTTCCCCTTGTCAATCTTATCCTTATGAGGACATTTGGCAGCATAGTGACCTACTCTCCCACAAGAAAAACATTTGAACGGTAACTTGCCTCTGAATCTTCTAGTACCCCGTTGAAGATTTCTGACAAAATTTGATTCTTCTTCTTCTTCTGACACGTGTACTGACTCATAGTACTCTCCTTTGCCTGAAGCCTTGAAGGTAGCTACTCTCCTATCTGATGGACCTCCTTTCCTCATTTCATAAGCAGTTAGAATTCTGTGTAGCTGTGACATTTTAAGGTTTTGTATATTTTCCTTTTCTTCTAGAGCAAAAACTTTAGATTCAAATCTAGAGGATAAAGATCTTAGAACTTTTTCAACCACAACAACCTCTTTTATTTCTTCACCCAAATTTTTCATACAATTAACAATCTCATCTACACAAAGAAAGTAATTAGCCACACTTTCATCATTATACATCTTGATATTTTCATACTGAATCCTGAAGGTTTGAAGTTTTGCTCGTTTTACCTGGTCATCTCCTTCATAGCTCAGAACAATCTTGTCCCATATCTCTTTTGCAGATTTAAACTGCATTACTTTGACAAATTAAGATTGAGATAGGCACCCTAATAGAGTATTGACAGCCTTTGCATTTGTTTCATATTTCTTCTTCTTAGTCAGATTTGTAGGAGTTGCTGATGGAAAAGTATACCTTGTATCTATGATATCCCAGACTTCTGTACCAAGAGATTGAAGATAGGCAGTAACTCTTACCTTCCAATATACGAAGTTTGTCCCATCAAAGATCGGTGGCCTGATTGATGCTTCCCTCTCGTAGTTGCTCATGATGAAAGATCTTCCTTCAAGCGATCAAGCTTCTTCTGAAGGACCTACTCGGATACCAATTGTTGTAAATAATACTGAGAGGGGGGGGTGAATCAGTATTATCAAGTCAAATATTCTTTTTCCAAAACAGATGATATACGCTACTTCAGTTAGTTAAACCCGTGTATATATGCAACTATGTAGAAGGAAACTCGCGTATACAAAACAAACTTTTAATTTACTTAATCTTTCTGATGATGAATGTTAAACTGTGATGCAGAATCAAATAACTAGTAACCAGAGACAGTAAAGTAGAGTAGAAAGAAAATCACACACAAGAACACAAGATTATAAGGTGGAAACCCAATGTGGGTGAAAACCACCTGCTGCAATTCGTCTCTATCTTCTTTTAAATTAGAAACTTCTTTTACAATGTACTGGTGCAGTCCTTAACCAGTACGCAGGCTGTAACCTGCAGAGAGCTATAACCCTCTCTCGTTCTCTAGCTTCTCCTGGAAGGGAGCTACAACGCCTTTAGCTCTTGCACTAGTCAAGATACTAGTACGTAGGTGCTGGCCTACAGAAGGCTACGACCTTCTCTTTCTTCTAGGGACCACGTTTCATAAATTTTCAAACTGGATCCATGAACATCAATCAATCATCAAGAATCAACCAATCTCCTTTTCACCAATTAGATCTGAATCAAGTAGATACTTCTCTGACAGCTGTATCCAAAACACAGTACCAGAAACCACACACCAAGATCTGAACCTAGAACACTGCAGCAATAAACAGAAGCAGCAAGATCACAACTCATAATATATACGCTACTTTAACAGCCTGAAACCTGCGTGCATACGCTTTTGCGTATGGAACAACCTACTTATACACTTCTTTACTTCACAGAACTTGCGTGTATATGCACCTTCACTTCACTGAAACTGTGTACATATCTATAAAGGATAATTCACTCTTTCAGATATTCAATCATTAATTAACCCAGATTATCAGACTTGTAGATTAAGCAAGCGCCACATCTAGCAGATCAAATCATACAAAGATACTACCATTCAAGCTTAAAGATTATGAGCCATCAATAGAACTTATCCTTCTTTTTGCGCTAAGGTTCCTCCTTCATTCAGATCCAGATCTGCATCATTACCACTATACCAGCTCTAGCGCTTTATCAGATCTTCAATAATAATTATGATGATCATTTGCCACATGATCTCCCTCCTCTTTTATAGTCTTAGGCCTTCCTCAATATCATGATCCAAAACCATAACATTTCAATACCATGAACCCAAAACTAGGGATCAACACATTTGACGAGACACCATGGTCCAAAACATAGGTTCCAATCCCAAGAACTAACTACCATGGACCAAAAGTATGATCCCCAACATATACGTGCTTTTGTAATATATAACCCGCGTGTATATGCGTCTTCATCTAGATGAACCTGCATATATGTCTTTTTCTTCTTTCTGAGTGCCTGAACTGAGATCTGTTACCAAAGAGAGTTGCCATCGAGGACAACACCTGCGCCATAGCTCCAAACCTGTGCCATAATGGCAACAAATACTTGGTCAATGAATGGAAGGGGAAAGTGGTCTTTCTAAGTTGATTTATTTAATTCTATGTAATCTACATAAATCCTCCACTTTCCATTCTTCTTTGGCACCACTACAAGTGGAGAGACCCATTTTCTATCGGAGATAGGATAAATAAAGTTTACATCTAAAAGTTTTTGTAGTTTAGTGTTCACAGTGTCTTTTAGATGAGGGTTAAGTCTTCTTTGGGGTTGGCGAACAGGTCTTGCGTCCTTTTCTATATAAATGTGGTGTGTACATAGCTAGGGATTGATTTATTTCATGTCCGAATAATCCCATGCAAATGCTTCCTTGTATTTTCTCAGTAGTTGGATCAGCTTCTCTTCTTGTTCAAGAGCCAGGTTATTATTGATCTTTAAAGTTTTTCTTGGCTCAATTTCTATAGTTTTGCTATTTGAGACAGAGGTAGTAGGTATTGTTTGATCATGAGTGTCTTTGAGAGGATCTTCTTCTAGTTCATTATCAAAGGCTACCTCTATCATGTGACATTGTACATGGGATCTGGTTTTAGCATGGTTAATAAAATTGTTAATAACATCATCCTCTGTTTGATCTTTGAAATCGAGGGCATCTTCTATAGTTAATGGGGATCTAATGTTTTAGGTAAGGTATGATACATGATGTTTGTTAGTTTTTATTATTGTTACACTTGGCTGGGTTGGAGGGTATAGAGCTAGATTCTTGATATTACTCCCTCTAGTTATGGTCATACTACCTTGTCGGGAGCCAATATAAGCATCAGCGGTTGCAAACCAAGGTTTGCCTAAAATTAACGAAAGTCCATTAAGTCGGCTTTTGGGGTCTATTATCAAAAAGTTGACAGGATATTTCTAGGAATCAACCGATACCATGACATCATGTAGTGTGCCTTCCGGCCTAACCACTGATCAGTTAGCTAGTTCTAATAAAGTGGAAGTTGGTTTTACTGATGTAATGCCCAGTTTTTGACAAGTGGTGGTTGTTAAGATATTAATTTCAGCCCCTAAATCAGCTAAGGCATTTGAAAGGGTTTGTCTATTGATTTTCACTGTTACTATCGAATTTCCTGGGTCTTCATATTTGATAAGTGCTTCTCTTCCTGATAACAGGTCAAATAAGGTGCCAACTACTTAGATTGTTGGTTTATTTGTTATTCTCCTCCTTGGTTTTTTTATACATAGCTCTTTGATGGACTTTGCATATATTGGGATATCTTAGATAGCTTGGAGGAGTGGGATTTTTATGTACAAATTCTTAAGTTCTCCCAGAATATCAAAGTCAAGATGTTATATAAGACGTGGTATAATTAATCATTCTGGGAATGGGGGAGAAGATGTGGTTGCTTGGTCATGAGTCTGTTTTATAACCACATCTTCTTCTTGTAATGGTTGTTCTCCTGGTAACTGATTTTCAACTTGAACATTTTCATCTCCCTCGGTCTCTATAATGCACCCAATCCTTAATTGAAGGTCATTTCACTCCCTTAGATTGGTTTCTAGCTCTGGTGTTTTAATTATTTGAACAGATTGAACTAGTCTGTTATTTGGGTTCGGGTTAGGTTGGGTTGGGAGTTGCGGTCTTAAATTGGACTGGGGGTTTTGTTGCAGTGCTGGCAGTGTAGGTTGAGGGAGTGGAATGGTTCCTACTGGCTAATTCATCGGTCTTTTCCAATTTGTCTGCCAGGCTTGACTTTGCGAAGTAGGATGGGACCATTGTGCTGTATACGCATTGTTTTGCCAATATGGTGGGGTGTAGGGAAAATTTGGCCAATTAGATTGGCTTACTTGATTCAACCATGGCAATGATGAAGGAAATCGTTGTTGTGACCAATTTGAGAAGGGAGGTTGATTTTGCCACATTGTATTATATTGCTGAGCATGATATTGTGGAGGCTGGAAAGAAGAAGTTGGATCAGAGAACATACCTGATTGTCGCAGCTGCCATTGATGGTGCTGATTAAGTAGGTACACCGCTTCTGGTCCTTCTTCCGACTCTTTGTATACTGCTTTCAAACTAGGAAGTGGAGGAAAACTCTCTGTAGAGTGGTCTTTTGTACAAATGGCGCATACTTGAACCACATCTAATGGGAACTCTTTGTGGCTATGTTTCTTTCTACATCTGGGACAGAATATTACCAAATTCTGCTCTGCCTCTGCTTGTTTCTGTTTGGCTTGCATAATATCGAGCTGCATTGCTAGAGTCCCCAATATATCAGTTTTGAAATTTGTTAATAAATTTCCAATTTCCGCGGGAGTTACTCCTTCTCCAGAGATCTTGTTGTCCCTTGTAAACTTGTCATGTTTTGCTGGTTTTAGCCTTGTTCTTCCTTGTGAGCTCTTGATACATAAATCAATTATGTTAGCAAAATCTTCTTGATAGATATCTCCTTTTCCCGTAATATTCAGTTTTTCAATCCATTGTTCCTTCATACTTTAATTAATGTTGTTTTTAATACATTTTCAGGTAAGGGTAATGATGCATAAGGAGATCTTTGAAGATTATACTAAAAACGTTCAACATATTCTTCTAATGTTTCATTAGGTCTAGCTACCATCTAAAAAATTTCATCTTTTAACTCTCTGGATCAACAATAATCCTGATATTTCTTTAGAAAAGCATCTTTCATTTGATCCTAGTACTTTATAACACCTCCACCCAACCCCATAAACCATCGTAAAGTAGCTCCTTTTAATGTAGAGGGAAATAGTTTCAGCTTTTGGGGGTCAGTGGTATAGTCATATCCGCTGCACAACACGTCGAATTCAAACAAAAATGCATTTGGGTCTTATGATGTTAGGCCATGAAATGTAGGGATATGCTGGAGAGGAATTGCCTTCATAGGTGCATTGACTGTAGTATCTACAATGGGATATTGTAGTGTGGAGGTTTGGGTATTTGGCTAGTTCTGGGCCATTTGGTCAAATATGTGCCAATAGCCTTCTAGGATTTCTAGGAGAGTATTCCTAGGTTGGTTAGACAGAGCAGGGATGGCCTTAACAACACTTCCTTTATTTGGGATGATGAGAGTTCCTAATGTCTGGGGGGATTTTGGTGCTTGAGGTTCTCCAACTTCATTCTGAACGATTTTTGCAGCACTTCCCTTATCCGAGCTACTTAATGGCTGAATTACTCCAAGAGGAGATCTTGGTTCTTTAATTTCCCTTGTTTCACCTCTCCCTTCACATATATTTCTAAGGTTCCCTTCTTGCAAAGATTTTGGGCTAGAATTCTCAATTTCTTGATAATCTTGCTCCCTAGTTTGGCTGTGCACCTCAACAAAGGCTACAGATGGTGATCCTATGGCCTGAAGGGAACTAGTAGGTTATCTAGAAGTAACTTTTATAGGTCCTACTGAAGGTTGAGATTCTGCTTTTTTGAGAATTTCGTCTATAAAGGTTGATCAGCCAAGGGTCACCGACCCCTTAGGTTTATTAGGCTTGGGTAGCGGTTTAGGATTCTTTTCAAGATTTTTCTGCTTAGTCATGCACACAAATAAAATGCTGAGTTCTACCCAAAACAACAATAAATCTACAGGAAAGCAGGCAAGGGAGCATGGTTGTTACATGCTTCATATGCAGGTTCTTACCTTCCATTTTTAAAACCCAATTCTGTCCTAGCAGGTACTTACACTACTCTGAGAAGAAACAAATGGCTACACTCTTCCCCGACAACGAAGCTGAAATTTCGAGTAGTAAAAAGGGTATTTTCACCTCTATTTACTCTACATTAATTATCAATCCAGGTACGATTTGTTATCTCAAAGAGTGTACTCAGTATAAAGCGGTCACTTGTCAAGAGTAATGCTAGTAGTATAATGCTTTTGCAAAAGTAACAAAATGATAGAAACAAACCCTAAATGTAATGACAAGAAGTTGGAATTCTTGTAACTAAATCATTCATTTGAGAAACTACAACACTTCATCAGCCAAGGGTGCAGTAATGGCAACTCTCCCCTTTGTAAATTGATGCAATTGAAAGGAAATCAAGGAGAATATCATCAATCTCAGAACTGGACAACAATAGTCAATGTTCACTATAGTTTCAGATCATTTTTTTCATACCAAAGTAATTGCTTGAAATGATAATTCAAATAATAGGAAAAGGAACAACAACTAATCTATTTAACAAGATTGAATGCAAAGCCTTAACCTATAGAAATGAATGAAGCAGTAATTATGATCTACAGGAATTAAGCAACAATTTTTATCTCAGCATTGTTTTGAACAACAAATGGAAAAGGAACAAAAAACTAAAGTGAAGTATGAAATATTGAACAACAACCTAAATCAAATTTAAATGCACAACAACTAAATCGAATATTACACACAACATGCCTATATTGAAGGAAACAATAATTTGAGTTTCAGCACAACAATTATTAATCATGGTTATCAAGAAATAGCAATTGCGGTCATTATGGAATAGCAATCCCAATGAACAACACTCACGCTTAGAGGTAAACCATAGGTAAATAGATAATAGTACCGATTTATAAATACACAGCACTGTTACTTTGTAGCCGAACAGTAATGGCAATCTGGAAGGAACAATAATGTTATACAATAATGTCAATTTGTAAAGGAATGATAATGCGATACAAATTCAGAATGAATAGCATAACATTCCAGTTGCAGAGGATAACCTTACTATTCAAACATGAATAAAATATAATAGATCCAATACATCAAATAATAAGGAACAACAAATTACTGAACAAAGTAAATAAAAGAAATCAAACCAAACACAACTTGGAATTGAAAATAATGGTACATGAAGCAAGTGATCCACCAAGGCTGGGCCCTTAGCCTCCATGGATGCACTGCTGTGATTACTCCAGAATCAAAGATGGAATGACAACATAATTTATGTATTAAGCATCAAAACAGAGCTACAATGATCACTCTTTAAATAGAGTCGATGATCAAAGTTGAAGTTACAACAATGAATTTCATTAAACAACAATAATCTGCCTCTCGAGCTAGCAATGCTATCCCCTTTTTATAACAACCAAGAAGAAATATCAAAGATACAGATAATACTTAAGGCAAAAATCCCTCAAGATCAAAGGATCATGAGGGATTCACCATACTGTTATTTCCCATTTATCTCTTTGTTCTCTTGTGCCAATTTGGTATCTCCTCTTCCTTTTCCTGGCTTATATGCTCCAATCTGGATTGCCTTATCTGGATGCGGTTCCCTGTCAAAGGGACAACAATTTATTTCGTCTTGTCTTTTCCTTTGGAATGGCGATCTTCCATTTTCTTCTTTTTCTGCATAGGAAAAGGTAATTATTAGTCATTTTACATTGCTCACAAATCGTCTAAACTTTATCATAATCCTTCACCATATGCCCATTTCATAATGTTAATAAGTTATGAATTTAAGGAAAATATGACAAAATAAGTGGTAATTACATACCTTCATTAATGCTCAACACCCACCATTATTCACTGGTTCCTCAACACTTCAAAATATGGGTAAAAATGTAAATGTGCAAACTTACTAGAATTTAATTTACAAAGATACGTGATCCAATTTACAAAGAGACATGTCTCTTGGGTATCCTGAGTATAAAATTCACTTAAAAATTTTCATTTTACGCAATACACTTATCATCTCATATCTTCTTGTACTTATTGTTGATGCCTTATCTACAATTATCGCCAATGATGATCTAAAGTGAATGCTATTGAAGTTTTAATGTGATTGCTATTTGAATATGAAGTCAAGTTATTATTGGGCTAATAAGACATTGAAGTAATTGTTGCAAGCATTAAACATAGCATAAAATTTAACAAGAATTTCCTTTAAGGAAATTTTGAATAATTTTGTAAAATGTAGATGGGAAAAAAACTTGCGACTTACATATATTTTGAATACCCCCTTTCCTTTTAAGTCTTTGAAGCTTTCCTGGTTGTTCTGGGAAAAATTTTAGCCTCCTGTATCCATTTCTTGTAGCAACTTGTAGGATCATGTAGAAGTTTTTTTATCTCCTATAGCAGCACCTGTAGGATCCTGTAGTAGTCATAATGCTGGTTAAGAGTTGTACATTACTCCCATGGTGATGGCAAGTCTTCATTTTTTATATAAACAATATTGCATGCAAAAAAAGCTTGAAGTGATTTGAGTTAAGTGATATGCCCCCACCTAATTTGTACTTTATGATAACAACCCACTTTCTTGAGTCATTTCCAATTTTGTCTTGTTCCTCTCGCACACATGTGGGTGTCTGGGTGGAAAAGCAAATTCCATTACTAGATATGGCAGAGACTACCTGCTAACTAAATCTGGCTATAAAAAACCTTTCCTTCTCACACTTTTAATGTTTTCTCAAGCTAGAATATGTTTGAAGGGTGAGGTTAGAGAGGTGCATACATGTCCCTTACAGTCTATTATTTTTTTAGGAGTCATTGCTATTTCTAGTGTAGATTTCGAGGCTTCCTTTGAGGATCATTCTAAAGACATAGATGTTGTTACTCACTTTGATGATCCTTCTAGATATTCTGATGCTACTGCTGCTACTTTTGAAGACCTAGAATCTTTTAGTGTTGATACTACTACTCCAAATAAATCTTATAAAGTGATGATACTATAGGTAGCTAAAGTGTTGCTATTGTAGGTGGACAAGAGATACTGTAGTGGCCTACAAGAGGTCCTATATCTGCTTCAAGAAGGATTTCTTGTCTTCTTCATATGATGGTGTTTGCGACTCTTTTTACACATAATGGATACTTGCTATTGCAAGGATTTTGAAGATTGCTACAAGACTACGTATTTTCTTATAACATCCATAAATGGTCCTAAGACTAGTGATTTTTTCTTTTTGGAGCCTTCACAATTTTTTCGTAATTTATAAGGAAGTTGCTGGTGGTGATGGGGAGGGATTTTCTACTTGTGATAGATGGAAAGAGTGAAAATGTTGGATTTATGTATGTGAAAAGTGATGGACAGTGAGGGGAAAAACGAGGGTTGACAGGTGCTAATGGGGTGAATGAATGCTAGGAAGCCTTAGGTGCCTTCTTCTTGCTTGTAGGTGAAAAAAATATTTGATTTATGTAATTTTTCTAAATTTGGGCTATAGAATGTGTCCATGTCTTGTAGCATAATTATTTAGCTAATATCTATCAAATGGTAGATTTTATTCTCCTAAACGTTTTTGAGCATGTTACCATCACCCTTATGCATATCCCCATAAAATATACTAGTTAATGGAAGCGTGAATCTTTAGAAAATTGAGAAATGGTTATAAGTGATGGTGGCCAATTTCTTGAAAAGTTTTTCCTGAATTTTTTTAATGTGTTACTGTCACCCTTATGAATTTCCCCATAAAAAACATTGACCAATAGATGCACGAATATCAAGAAACACGAGAAATGGATGTAGGTTATGGTGGCCAATTTATTGAAAAATATACACTAGAATTTCCTAAAATTATTTGAGCATGTTACCATCACTCTTATGCATCTTCGCATAAAACATTTCAACCAATGAATGCACAATTTGCAAGATATGGTCAAAATAATTTTCTTCCCCTTTTTTAATTAATTCCATGACTTCCTATAGCATTGCAGAAGCTTCCTATAACAACTCAAGACAATGAGGAAAGTGAATGGGAAAGGCTTGGGAATGATGAGTGGAAGCTTGCGAATGGTGGGATAATGGGTGGAAATGGTGTGGGAAGGTTCCATACGTTTCTAGAGGTTCACATGCTTGTGATTATAGGCTAGTCTATCTGTCTTACTTCTTGATTTTATGTTGTTGTTGCACATTCATCAGGGTAAGAAGAGCACCTATTTTTATCATTTTTATTTTTATATTTCTTTTTATTTTTCTCTTTTTTCCCCTATTTCTTAAGGCCCACTGGCTGCCTCATAGAGGTTTTGGCCAGTAGGTCTGGCCTAGGGGCCTCAAAGGATATGTGAACCTAGGGATATTTTATTGCTTCTATTTTCTTCTCTTTTTATCAATCTCATATGATACCTTAGATATGTATTCAACTAATCAACCTACCTTAAGCACCTCAAAGAAGGTTTTCACTTGAGGTTTAGCTCTCTCTCTCTTTCTCCCTCACATCCTACTCTACTTGAAAATGAAAACATCTTTCAAGTATATGAATAATTCCAATGAATCCATCTGCATAATGTGATGACAAATAAAATATTATGCATGTTTGAAACACATGCTTTGATATATACTAGAATATGAGAGATCTAGTGCTTTTATTGTGATGATTCCAAACACTGTTGAAGGAGTGGTTCTCCAACTTAATAATTTTATGGAACTAAAGTTCAATACAATTGCGATGCCCTTATTTCACTTGCTCATATGGAGCATTTTGTATGTCTTCTTTTGCCATGCCATTCAAATTTTCTATTATTTGTTGACTAGTCATTTGAACGCGTAAATGATTAGATGATATGCATAGTAGAAATTCCTTAATATTAGGTTCAAATGGTTGGTCTCCATTGAATGTGGTCCAAGATTCTTTAATATCCTTTGGATCTTCTTCTTTTGGATTTTGTTCTCCAATGAAAACAAGAGATTCTATTTTTCAAAATACTCTTCCATATCTAAGATGAATATTAATTAGATCAAGAGGAGTTGTTTGGAAATTTTATACCTCAACATTGTAAGTGGCCTGAGTTACTTTATTATTTGGGTTCATAAACGGTTGTGCGGGGAGTTGAGTGGGAGTGGATCTTTGAGATGGTTATGGTGGAGGTGGATGGTTTTGAGATTGGAACTAAGGATGTTGAAGATATTGAGGAAAATATGGGTAGTATTATGCATTTCTTCCACAATATACTTTCCAACCCTTTTTCCAAGATTGATTTTTAGGATGGATTGGCCAAGGTTACAAAGATAATGGGGTATTCCAATTATTTTTGGACTGTTGAGTATAAGCTTGAAACTTTTGGGAAGGATCTTGCAGAATACTTGATTGACGAGGTTGCTAATGTCTCCTTGGAGCGAAATGTTTAGGTGTTTGATTTGCTCCACTATCATATTGATAAATTGCTCTCAATCCTAGTAATGATGCACAATCTCTTGTACCGTGTGTTTGTAGTACAAATGGAACAAATTTCAACATTCTCTTCTTGATTATTTTTCATTTTTAACATATCTATTTTTTTACTTAGATTGCAAAGAATGTCCAGTGTTTGAAAGTTATCTAGCAAATTACCAAGTTCAACTTGACTTAACAGCCTTGATGCTGGTTTACTTACTAATGCCCTTTCTCTTGAAACATGCTTACATATTTCACAGATTTCTTCAAAAGATAATTGGGATACATCCAATTTACTCATTAGATTAAGGAGATCAATCGAATCATCTCTAGTTTCTCTAAGTAAGAGGGTTTTTAATGTATCAAATCATGAATTATGTAGTTTTTCCCTTTTAACATTATAGATTAATATTTCTACAAGATCCTCAAGGTTATCATCTTTTTTTGGTTCATTTTAAAGATTTTCTCTTTATGTTGTACATGATAGTCTATATTTTTTGAAAAAGAGTGTTCTCATATCATTCCATGATCTTATAGAGGTAATACATAGTCCTATAAACCATTTAAGAGCTTTAACCTTCAATGTTATCGAACATAATTTCAGTTGAGTGTCTAATAAGTAATTATAAGATCTACAAAGTATTTAAGACTAAAAAATAAACGTTTTTGGGTCTTTTAATCTCATGCCATGGAAGTTGGGAAGAAGATATCGAGGGATGTTCTTCATATGAATATTTATTTTGTATCCTAAAAGGAAACTCCAAAACAATCCTCCTCATTGTCATCATCTCCATCCATTTATTCTACCCTTTTTTCCACTTCTTCCAATTCTACCTTCAAAAGTGGATGGTGGTGTTGATCTTACTGCACCACACAATGAAGTGGGAGGTCGTGGTATCGAATACATATTTTTCTATTTTTGTAAAAAAGAGGATGCAATGCAATTTTATCGTTTTGAAATGAAATATGCCTAATGTAGTTTTTTGTATTTTTGCAGCTAATAAAATGAGTGAATCAACTAGGAAATAACATAGTACCTACTTTGACACCTCCTTGACAATGGTGCCAAAAATTGATGACCCTCAATATTACAACGAGAATGATAAAACTCCATAGGGTCTAAACTCTAATTATCATCCTAGGGTTCCTACAAACTTAAGAGGTGTCAACATTATATGTGTAGCATCTAATTTGTCCTTCTTTCATTGATTTGATGCAACTTAAAGGAAGCTAAAATGTGCATAGACCACTTTTTCTATCTAGGCTATAGGAAATTCTAAAAAAAAGGAACAAAAAACAGACTTAATCTAGTTTGCAAGAAAGAAAACAACATAAAGTAACACTACTCTATTTATAGAAAAGTAAATGAAAAAAAATAAACCTACTCTATTTTGTTGGAAAGTAAAGGATTGTAAATAAACTATGCTAAATGTAGGAAAGGAAATCAAATCATTTCAATAAATCATGAGAAATATCATGTCTATTATATGATGCATGATAAATCAACTTACAATTGAAAGATAATGTTTAAACAACAAACCCTAATTTGCAGAAAATAAAGATAGTTTTGCTACAACTAATAGGTCAAGAATTCTAAGGGATCTCTAAACTTCCAAATTCCATCCTTAGGGCTTGATGTACATTTTAATATTCTAAGGAAGTTCGAATATGCTTTGGGTGAGAATATGGAGGTTTTTTTATGAAATCCATGGATAGTTAGAGGATGGCCTTGTTTTACTACAAAAAACTATTGAGACCAATTTAATGTTTTCTACTTGTGGCTTGAGAGGTGAAGAAGGTGGGGCATGGCCAAAGGATAGTTAGGGAGTACTTCCCAAGTCCTTATGCATATGAAAAATTAGTTTTTTTTGGCAAAATATTGATTATGGAGGTTCTTGTAGCTCTATAACATAGGAATTTATGTAATGACAAAATGCATAAATATGTGAACAAAAACTAAATTAAACAATATAAATAGGCTAGTTCATTAAAAATGACACTAAATTTCATGGAATAAGTATGGCTAAATTCACTAAGTCAAGATGTATATTTAAAAATCTCATAAAAAATGATTTATCAATCCCACAAAAGATAATATTAAGAACTGAAATTGCAGAAAGATTTATAGTTGAACTAGTACATGCAAATTAAAATTACAAGAAGGGGCTTGAGCACTTGGGTTGGGCCCTAACCTATGGAGACTCATATTCCTAAGAGAAAATTAGACTAGAAACTGAAGAGTGCTTCTCATTAACTAGACAATATGCCCATACAAGAAACATTAATAGAAATGGAATGTCGAGAAACATCCTTCACTATTAATGATTCTATATCCAAAAGTTATCTTCCAATGGGATACTAAAGCCTCACATTTATACAAAAATAGCTAAGGGGAAGTCTCCTTGAAGAGACGACAGCTTCCCTCTAGGAATCCTAGAAAATAATACCTAGTTCCCTGTGAATTCACAACTATAAGGAAGAGTAATCACTGCTTTAAGCCAACCAAGTTTTGGTTATCCTCAACAGGGGATATATATCTTATTTTTCTCTAGGTTAGATTTCTATGGTTTGCATCAAATATTTTATATATATTGCAGAATAAATGTGTTAAGAAAACAAGATATCAAAATCATCTCTAGCCTTCCTAAGAACATATTAAAGCTGAAAATAACATTATTAAGTGCATAAGGAGAGGTTAAATGTGCATAGGAGAAGTTAGATGGGCCTCAATTTGTATCTAATTTGGAGTTCCATCCATAAATCCACTTAAGAATGATAATATTCCTACTCGGAAAAGAGTGATCCCCCCTAGTGGTTGTTTGTGGTGGCTTATGGCCTTGTTCATGGGCATGAAGCTCAAAAATTGTCACTTAGGGTCTAAGGCCTTTGATTTCATCCCATTATCATTGTTTAAGGCCTTAATACATGTTGGTGGTACACAATACCCTATAAAAATATCTATATTCTCATCTAGAGATTAGATATCCCCTTAAAATATTATGAGTGGTGTTTGGATGAACATTTATATGCAAGGAATTATCTTGGAAATAAGTCAATTGTTTTATCCAACAATTATTGTGAATGACCTAAGGATGATATATTGTGTTTAATACCTCCTAACCACACTCATAGTTTTATTTATATTCCAAATTTCTAATACTTATGTTATGTGTGATGGATAGATATCTTCCATGGCCATCAAGACTAAGAATAATCCTTAACGACCCAAGAATTTGATTTCATTCCCCCCATATTAATAGTTCCCAAACACACTCTTATGGTATGTAATACCTCCTACTAGTTCTAATGTAATTTATGAGGCCTTGTTCATGGTCATCAACCCACTCAGACTTGTATATGGTGTATAATACTCATAACAATAATCTTATTCCTAGTGAGAGGCCATATATACTAGGAATTTATAACTTGGTAAGAGGCAAGACTTTAGGAGGGTGGGGGAGCCTATTCCTTGATCCTTATCACAACAGGTGAAAGATGTCACCTCACGAGATTTTAAACCAGGTGGAGGGG